>JBBMKC010193944.1:0-15019 GCA_037834085.1 Bipalium vagum | reverse complement strand
AATAATAATAATAATAATAATAATAATAATAATAATAATAATAATAATAATAATAATAATAATAATAATAAAATCAAGGAAATTAGTTAATTACAGAGCAGAGTTAAATCATTACATTTTTACCAATAAAAGAATAATATAATTATATTAGTTTTATGCTAGACCTAATTTCATTGAATTGGATTTTTTCTCTTCTTATTCTTCTCGTCCTAGCAGATTATAGGGAGCGTTTGTTTCTTGGTTTTTATCAACAGCTTTTACAATAAATTAATTAAAGTTTTCCTTAGGACTGTGAACATTCCGAAGGAAGCAAACAGAAAATTAATGCAACGTGCGTTCTCGATTGTATTGTTTTCTTCTATTGAAATTTTCCACACTTTACAACTTTTTTATTGTTTTTGTAGCAACCAAAGAAAATACACAGTCGAGTGGAGAAATGCATCTGTGAAGTTGGTTTAAATCAGAAGAAAATGTAATTGAAAATTTGTCCAGGGATATTTAGAAATGTTTCATTTATATTCATTTTTATTTTTCTCAATTCTTTGTGTTAAGTACATTTATTCATACTCTTCTCTTATTCCAATGACTGATTTTGTAATATTTCATAGTTTCAGTTTTGAAGATATCTTATTCCCTTCATTCCCGTCACCCTGACTGCCTTTTCAAATTGATCAATTATGGCTGTCCAGGAACTTAGTTCAGATTCTGTGATCGTTGAATAGTTCATATGAAATTAATTGATTTTATTATAAATTAATAATTCGATTTTTACATTATAAATTTAAAGTCAATAATTTTATAATTTAGAAATAGTTATGATTTAAATTTTTCGTATATATAAATATATATATAAATGCTACATTTCTCGGATTATAGGAGTATTTCCATTACATTTGTGATGACTACTGGTCATGCTTGATTGAATTTAAATTGAAGTAGGCCTTGTGCACTGAAAAGGTTTGTCCATAATTTGTCTATAAAATAATGAATAGGAAACTGGTTTATCCTCATTAATTTATTTCTTCGGTTAATAAATATTATTCTAGATTATAAGTGAAATGATTATACAGAATGTGATATATGAAAAGTAATTTCTTTCGTATAAAATAATTTAATAATTTAAAAGAATATTAACCTTTGCGTGTTAAAATTCGCTATTGGGTATATTAATTATTTTAAGGTAACTTTTATAATGACTTAGATTATTTTTTAATTTCTCTGATAATTTTTTTAATTACTAGGGTGGCGAAAAAGTTCGTGAACAAAATTATATACTTATTTTCAACAATAACAGTATTCAAAATAAAGTCCATCGGCTCCAATAATTTTACGCCACCAATTTGGTAGCATTCTTATGTGATCAAAGTAACACATTCTTTGTTTTGATTCAAAAACTCTTAACTAGCAACCTCAATTTGAGCTCCAGATTTTGAGCACAAACTTTAGCATCACCATAGTATTAATAATAAAATTACATTTAAAAATAATAGACAATCTTTTTAAAAAGTTTATTTAATGAGGTTAAACAATGAGATAAATATTACCTTTTATCTTTTAGGTATATGATTTACCGGACACCCTAATATAAAGGAAATATTACGTTGAAGGTAGAATTTTAATTATTAGCTTAGGCATTTAATTTGAAAATTATTTGTTTTAATGTTAATCATGTAAGATATTTATTTCTGTAAGAAGTTTTGAAATGTAACTAATCAATATTATCTTCAGTACGAAACCCAGTTTAAAACATATCTTATTATATATTTTATTACTTACTCAAACTATATTATTATAAAACATTAGCTGAATTAAATTTTTTCTCAGTACATTTACCTCAAATATAATATAATATAAACATTTACAATTTTCATAATTGTATCAACATGTTGATAAATATGTAAAATTAGAAATAATATTTTTAATTCATTGCAATAATAAAATATTTTAAATATTAATTTGATTTGATTAGGAAAAATAATTATTGTTTAATCTAATTAAAATAAAACTTAAATGTTTCTTTATTTTACTTTGTTTATGAAATTAATTAGTTTAATTATAAATGAGCTTAATAGGAATAATTTTGTAATCAAATTTTTATTTTTATTATTTTATTATTATTATTATTATTATTATTTTATTATTATTATTATTATTATTATTATTATTATTATTATTATTATTATTTAGCAAAATACGACTTATTTCGGACTTTCTTATATAAATATTTAGTTATCTTTTATATTTATTTATATATTTAACAGTACATATAAAAAAGTAATTGTGATAATTCCAATTTTCAACTCATCATGTTTATAATTCCATCTATATTCTGAACCTTCTAATTCTTCGTAGTTTAATAGTGAGATTACCTTTCGAAAATAAAAGTAACATAATTTGCATCAAACGCTCATGGGGATGTCTGATTCTTTTACTTTATCCCACCGATTTATTCACGCTTGGGTGTTTCTACTTTTTATTTTGATAGTCAAGTCACATTTAATTATGGTTAGGTCATATTTTCTCCAAATTACTAAAATAAAATGAAAAAATATCAACATGAAAAAGATATTATTTTTTTAATAATTTTTCAATTTTTTACTTGTGAAAAAAAAATTAATTTTTATTAATATAATTATAATTTTAAAATGTCATCCAAGGTCATATTACCTACCAGTTTCTTAAGATTATAACATGTTAACGTTATTATAAATAATAAGTATACATAACAATAGAATGCTTTAAAAGAACTAACCGAAACCGTACAAGTGATTTCATAAAATCCACCAGAGAGAAATAAATGTATATATATATATATATATATATAATTTTATTTTCTTATCAAATTTAAATTTTATTTAAAATGAAAATTATTATTATTTATAGGAAATAAACTATTGAACATCATTGGTTGACAATAAAATTAATTATTAAAGCTCTTATAATCAAATTATTTTTGTAATTTCAATGTTGGGAAAGTTTGAAAAATGTTTTTAATAAAAAAAATTGTTTTTAATTTTTTATTATGTATAGAGATTGTAGATCACATTTGTCCACAGTGTATGAGGGTCGAGTAAGTGTTATTTCTATCAATTTTCTGGGCAATTCTAAATAAATGTCCATGGAAACATTTTATATGTACAAGATTTATGGTTATATGCTTAATAGAATATCTGCAGTAAATATTTTGTCAAAACATCTTCATTGTACGTAGCAGCTGATTTCTTCCTATGAATGTGGGTGAAAATTAAATGACAGAATCCAAATTTCTGTTTTTGAAATTTATAGTTATTTTTTCTTTTATTAATTGATGCTGAATAATAAATAAATTAATAAGTATAAAACTGAAATTGCATTGGATTGATTGATAGTTCTGGGATTATGGGTTCTGATAGTCCAGGTCAGTAGTATTTGCCACGTTTATAACAATTTCAAAGGATTTTATTCATAATACATTAAAACAATTATTTCTTTATATTATCAATATGTCAACTAATATTTCTATAAGAAAATGTATTTTCTCCACAGTACAGATCAAGTCCCACATGTTGATCACATCTTTCTGGGGCTTTTTCTGATATTTTTTATAAGTAATTTTTAATCCGGCTAAAGATAAAAATGATAGTTTAAAAAATGATATTATATATTTATTTGTTTGTTTAATATTTAAATTTTATTAAGATTTGAAAATATAAAATATTTCTTGAATATATATGGTAAATATATAACAGTTAAGTTATCAGAAGTTTTTTTTATTGATGATTTTCTATAAATATTTTTATTATTATTTCATGTTATGTACTTAGTTCAGGAAGTCTAAATTGGTATATCAGGATATTGAGTATTATTTAATTGTATTTGAGATCATAGTTAGTTATGTTGATATTACCTCATTTGTTTCAGAATATATATAATATGAGTTATAATTATACTCTGGAAATTTTTATTTTTAAAAATGATAGTTTAACTATTTGAAATTAAAATAATATAAAAGTTTATTGATAAATAACAATTAATATTATAATTATTAATATATTATTAATATTAATATAAACCATAATTATTATATCAATAAATACAACAAATTAATACTTAAAATAATTTAATTAAATTATTATCATAATTATTATTATTTGTAATAATAATAATAATAATAATAATAATAATAATAATAATAATAATAATAATCTCTGATCATCATCATTTATTTTGAAAAGTTTTGATTTTTTTCCGTTATGCTGCTTTAGTTTAATTTCGTATTATATCTTTTATTAATTAAATTATTTTTCATTAAAAACATTAAATATAAATGTAACAATAACATTTCATTAGATGTTTTAAAAGAAATGTTTTCATTTGATATTTTACAACATTGTGCAGTAAATCACAATTATTTTATGTTCCAATAAAGATGAATTGGGAAGAATTGGACAGAAATGATTAAAATCTTCTGAAACACTTATAATCATGAAAAGGTTATTTTTGAGGTTATAAACCAATATAACCACAATTTCAAATTCAAAAGTCTTTCCTTAAAAGCAATTTTTTAAACAATATAAGGAATTATTAATGGATTATTGTGTAATGAAGTGCTATATAACAAATTTTAATTTAATATTTTACATAAAAATGTACGAAATCGCATCGATTGTTTGTCTGTCAATTATGGGAGTACTGCTTGTTATATATGTGGCTTTTAACCAAAAAGACTTTGCCTGCTTTGCGAAGTGTCAAATAAGAAACCCTGCCATACAGAAATATCCAGTTAAAAAAGCTGAAGAACCACAAAAGGATGTAGAAATTGTTTGAAAGTCATTTAAAATATAATTTTTACTAATATATTTACTTAAATATAATAATAAATAAAATATTTAATTTAATTTAAACAAGTTTGTTTAGAGGAAAATTATTATATTATTTTATTTAAAATAGTTACTTAACAATTTTTGTTATAAAATATTTAATTATTTATTAAAATTATTAATCTTCCGTTTTATAATACTTTTTTTTCATGTACCACAAAATATATTTGTATTAATCGAGTTTTCGAAATGACCACAGTAAATAATTATATAATTCTTCGTCCAGGCACTATTGCTAGGAATTTCTTTCGTAATAACCGTACTAAAGCATCTTTTCAAATATTATATTTATTTGTTACTTTTAAAATTATATCTAAATCATTGTTTACGAAAATGGAAAAATATCACTTTAATTTCTTTAATCACATTAACTCATTAGAGCTAAATATTTTCTGAAAATTAATTAATATAGAAATAATTGACGAGAAAATTTTTATTTCATAGGGTGATTACCGGCTAAATTTGCTTAGCCGAAGGAAATTATGATATAATAAACTAATTTTCTTTAATAAAACAATTTCATTTCATTCTTTTATCATAATTTTGTTTAAATGAAAATGATTACGAAAATCACAATGCCAGAAAGTGGCTCTACAATTTTTATACGTATTCAACAAAATAGTTTTACTTATACAAAAAATCTATAGTGAAATAAAAAATATCAAATCTTATTTAGAAAAAGTATAGAAAATACTAGATTGTCCAAAAAGTTCTTGGCCTAGTCAAGAAAGAACAATGAAATCAAACAAGACCATTTATTTTAATCAACACAAGACTCTTGTAGATCAACACAATGATACCAGTGATTTTCAATGTTTTCTATGCCTCCTAAAAATATGTTGAAGGAAATCCTCAAAATACTGATCTGTTTCACTTTCTCATTTGAATTGAATCTCTTGCCGGAAAGAAATCTTTTGGAATTGGGAAATAAAAAGAATTCACTGGATTTAAAATCAGGAGAATATGGGGCTTGAGATTAATTTGTTAATTTTAACTCGTTTAATTTTGCTAGAACAATAAGTGATGTGTGAAATTAAAATAATATAAAAGTTTATTAATAATACACAACCATTATTATTATTGTTATATCAATAAATACAAAAAATTAATACTTTAATATTAATAATAAAAAACAAGAAACAAACGCTCTCTATAATCTGCTAGGACGAGAAGAATAAGAAGAGAAAAA
This sequence comes from Bipalium vagum, assembly GCA_037834085.1. Lineage (NCBI taxonomy): Eukaryota > Metazoa > Platyhelminthes > Tricladida > Geoplanidae > Bipalium > Bipalium vagum. Next base: position 8,971 of record JBBMKC010193944.1, on the reverse strand, counting down.
ATCCAATTCAATGAAATTATGTCTAGCATAAAGCTAATATAATTATATTATTCTTTTATTGGTAAAAATGTAATGATTTAACTCTAATTAACTAATTTCCTTGATTTTATTATTATTATTTGTTAATATTTTATTTAAATTATCACATGGATAAATCTATAGCAGTTTTTTAACCATTAAGAATAGCTTGAGAAATATATAAAAATTCTTTTTTTAATTAATTAAAATTAAAATTTATAAAACTCTCAAAGATATTTCTTTTTAGATAATACACAATTTAATTTAATTATTATCATAATTATTAAGGTGCATTTTTTCTTAGTCAGTTTTGTCGAATTCTCTTGAATTCATCCTTCATACAATCAAGCAACGCTGCCTAATAAGATACTGTGATAGTTTTTCCTTTGTCAGGATAGTCTATGAGTAGTATACCCTTGGGATCCCAGAAAATCGTAGTCATAATCTTATCAGACGTTTTTTGCGTTTTTGGTCTCTTCGGTGCACTTTCTCCAGATGAAATCAACTGTTTCGATTGTAGACTCTGGAGCGTAATAATAAATCCATGTTTCATTGCAGGTGACCGATCGACGCAAAAATCGTTTGGATTTTTTTTTAATCAGTCCCAAATTTATATCTGAACCATTAACACGTTGCTTCTTTTGATCACTAAATTGATTTTTATTAACTTGACTAATTTGTAGGACTTCAGTTAGATCTTTGCTTCAAGAATCTAAAAGTGGTTTTAGTGAAGGGTAATTAAATCTGGTTACAGATATTTTGAAATAAATAACTCCCACTCCAATCTCTCAATTGAGATTGGTTTGAGAACCCATCATCAAATCGGAATTCAATACACACATCTAGAAAAACTGAAGTTAATAAATGTATACCATACAATCATAGAATGTCATCTGAGTACGTTGTGATTTTTATTTTCAATTCAATACTTGATGTCACAATATGACAATTTATTGGTACATATTTTAATATTTTTAATAATAATTTTTTTCATTATGTGTTGAATGCTAAAACGCTAAGAAAACTAATCAATTTCTTGAAAATTGGTTACGGAAGATGAAAAATGAGTCGCCAGTCACAATTTAGTCCTGGAATAATCATGATTTTGAACTTCAGAGAAACAGCATTGATATCAAAGACAGAGTGTAATTCCGTAAAGATTATGGTTTCAAATTGATGTAAGTGCAAGGATATTATTTATTTTGAGTTTTACCATCTGATCAAACGATTAAATGTGGCATGTATCTTTAGACATTGAGCAATGAAATATAAGAAAGCTTTCAAAATACGAAAATGACAAGGACATTGTTTACTATCAAAATAATACCGGACTGCACATATCATTCGCTTACAAAATTTTATTGACCGTCAAAAAGAATTCATCCTCTTTACTCACTAGTTTTGGTAACTTACACTTGCTATGGTCACCTGAGTACCTTAAATGTGAAGAATCAGTAGAAACCATTTCGACTTAGGCATACCAGTGCCTAATAATAATGTTATATACAAATAGTTTGCATATAAATAATTGAAAAAATGTTTCTTTTTTATTTCATTTATTTAAAAAAAGCTTATCAACATTTTTATCAAGTGAAAAAAATTAGTAATACATGATTTTATTAAATAATTTTAATTGAAAAAATTATATTATATAATAATTATCATATTAAAATTCTTTTTTTGCTTTTTTATTATATTAAATTTTATTATATTATTATTTAAAATGAATTTAAGAATCTTTTCGACTGTTAAAGCTATTGATACCCTGTGTTAGTTTACCAGAATAATAAAAATGTTGATCAAGTAGATTCCGATCAAAATATCGATTTGTCAAACGTGAGATATATGAAGAAATTTTTCTCGTGATATTAAGTTTTTTAATTTCACAAATTTATTTCTTGCTCATTTTAAGACTATTGATTCCATTAAATTTGCCTTGCCAAAAAGATTGAATCTTTCTTCCACAAAATTGTAAAATATAAATCTAATTTAGTCAGTTTCGTTTAAAATGCACGATTTCAGTTAAATTCATTTAAATATATTTCATATCAAGTTTGTTTTAAATGTTTATTAATTTGAATTTTTAAATTCTTGCTCAGCATATTATAATTATTTTAAAAAATTAAAGTTTTTTTTCAACAATAAACAGGTATTTTTTTAATCATAGTATATATTGTATATCAAAAAGTTATAAATTATTGTTCATTTATTTAAAATTTTCATAAGAAATAAATTTTGAAAATGTTGGAATTCTAAAAGGTACCCTTCAGTTGTAATTATAATATTAATAATAATAATAGGAATAATAATATTTAATAATAGCAGGCTCAGATGCAAAAGAACCCCAAGATGTTAAGCAAGTAATTTGATAATCTGAGTGATTCGCCCTAAATATAGAATAATTTGATGCAAAATAGACCTGATTAGGGCTTAACCTGAACTAATTTGCCTTGAAGAGGACCGAATTTTTTTGTAATTTTCTCTGATTAGGGCTTTTCTGGGGAATTGGATTTCAGTTTGAGATACTAACAATCAGATGTGTTGAGAAGTGATATTAAAGAGCTCCCAGACTGGTGAGCGCTTGCAGACATCTCAAAACCTAAAGATAATAATTTTGTAAATTATAACGTGTAAGAAATAATTGGAAAAGTTGCGAGTGTGTATTCGATTTGGGCATATATATGTCAGTAAGAGTATTTATATCTCATTTAATTATTTTTCATACTTGTTTATTTTGTGTTTTTTAATTATATTGATCATTTATAACTAGTCATTTAACTCCATTTATTGGATTAAATCATTAGTCTTTGTTTCGGAGGTTTTTAAAATAACTATGTGGAATACCTACTGACATATTATTGAAAAATTATGATTTTAAAATGTGTGATTCGATTAAATAAAAGTTTTAGACCTATGTGTTGTTCTATAAAGTAATGTTGAACATTAAAGAATATGATCATAATACACAGTTGGAGTCATATTATACTGGGTTTGATTAATAACCTAACCCATGGATCAACAACAGAATTCTTAAAGATTCCTCAAAATTCAATATTGTGTCGAAATTTAGTAGAATGTCATTTCTCGAAGTAGATTTAATACTTAAATCATACCATACCCAAAGGAGATCTTCACAATGGAAATGAAAAGAATAAATGATTAGAAAGCAATACAGGGTTTTTCAAAATAGTTATTGTTTTTAAGATTTTGCAAGATTAAATTTTTTGATTAAATGAGAGTTAATTGTGCAATGAGAAAACCACGTGGAATAGGTGTAACTCCTAAAAAATCTGTTACAACAATTCGGAATAAAAATATTTCCATCGCTGCAGCCTAAACCAAAAATGAATCGTTGTTTTTTAAAATTAATGAATCTCCTTATAATAAAAATAGTTTTACAACATTAATGCTTGACTTAATGAATACCTTAAGAAGCAAGAACTTAGAAAATATGATTGTAATTTGTGACAACGTACCTTTTCACAATGCAGAAACTATTAAAGAAATGCGTAATAATTTTAACCACACTCTCTTATTTTTAACACCATATTCCCCTCAACTAAACTCTATTGAAGAAGCCTTTTTTGTTTGGAAAGAGATAATACGAGGTTCAAATTGTCAGACAAAGGATGAACTAATGGATCAAATTCAATGGTTCTCAGCATCAATTATCCCAATAAAATGCCAAGGGTTTTTTCGTGATGTGAATAGATTCATGGTAAAAGCATTAGGTTGAGAAGATTTTTAAGTAGTGTAATTCAAAAGTTAGACTTTCATGTAATATGGAATAGATAAAAACGAAAAAATAAAGTATCTTTTTGAGTTTTTTCTGAAAAAATTGACGTTCAGATTTTGTAGAATGTTCGGAAGATCGAGAATATAAAAAAAGATATATCTATTGAGCAGCATTATACAATTAATAACTGGAAAGATAGATGAAAAGTAGTTCAAGCTTAGTAGAAAATAAAAAAAGAAGAATATCAGAAGTTATTAAAAATATTCTTGAACCTTGGAGTTAATAGAAAAATCCAAATAACACGAATGTTTAAAATCAATTTCAATAACTGTGAAAACCTAACATCGTTTTCAAAATAATCAATACAATATTGACAGAAAACCTACCCGTGAGCATTCGCAATTAAATAGAACTATCAAATTCTGAGAAAATCCAATGAATTTTGTTGTACGAAAAACTAAGGTTAATGCAAAAGAATTTAAAGTGATTGAGTAATTTTGGTAATATTATTATAATTATGAAAGAAAAAATTTTGAATCATTATTAATAAAAGAACGTCAACGATAGATTAACATTCAAACAGAAGAAAGTAAAACTCAATAGATTGTCAATGTGTTATGTGATTAATTAGAAATTTAAAAAACAATCTTACCCACTGATAATTTATCAACATATATTTTAATTAAAAATGACACTATGATTTAATTAATAAAAATTTATAATAAATATTATTGACTGATGAAGAACTGACAAAAGGTTGGAAAAATCTTTTATAATAATAAATGTTTAAGAAGATTTTGTTGTAAATTGATAAAAGACATGTACTTGAAATATATATACTGGGTCCGTCACTTAAATCCTGAAAATAATTTCAATAAATCTTAAATACTAATTGTGGAACTGTGTTTATACACATGTGTTAAATTTTTTTAATGTTAAGATCATGTGATGCCTCTTTTTTTGGGAAATGTCAGACTGTAAATAAGGAGACTTACCTTAGTTCCTGAAAGCAGACTAAAAAACTGTGGATCATTAAGGCATAATGAGAGCAAGCTTTGTGTTTTTCAGCAAGACAGTGCTCCAGTTCACAACAGCGATGATTTAATATTGATTGCACAAAGATAAGAAAGCATAAAATTAAAACTGAATTTTTATAAAAAATGGATTTTCCATGTATTGTCCAATGATGACATCGTCAATCGAATCTCTGCCTAATAGACACAAATATAAATCTTTAGTATAGTTAACTTTAAATGAATATATGCCAATAATCCATTGGTAACTTCTACTAAACCATCTATATCACAGCAAATACTATTAATAAATGTTCATGCTGATAAAGTCCTGTGTATTTGTTGGAACAAATACGGAAATTATGTATTATGAACTACTGCAACCATCTCAAACTAATAGTACGGAATTTAACTGTCAATAATTGAAACAGTTGACTGAGAATTAATTGACATGACATTGCTAGATACCATATGACACTATGAAGTAGTAAAATCCTGTTGAAATCACAATAAAATGGTTATCTTCACCATTAAATACCACAAATATTGATATATATTTCTCACTTATTTTATTTAATATAACTCTTTGTAATACCGTATTTTATAATTTTAAAGAAAGACAGTAATTTATTCAATCTAAGAGTAACTGTTGTCTTCGGCCATCCTTATCTCTAAAATACCACGAAGCTTACTAAATATTATTGGAAAATAACATCATTAAGTATAATATTATCATTAAATATAGTACTTTCATTAAATATAATATTATCATTAAATATAATATTAATACAACTAAATTTGGAACATAACACAATATTTACAAAAATCAGCTCTTATGCACAAAATCTTTCAAAGAACAATATAAATAATATAAAAACAAATAATAGTCGAGAAGTATTTTTTAAAAAGAAAATTTCATATCACAATTTTGGTACCTCATGACAATGATAAAAAAATTTACAAAAATATTCAAATGCTTACAAGGTCGGATCAAGAAGCTTTAAATTGTAGTGTTCATTGAAAATATTGAAAATATAATAAAATAAAAGGATGTAGCTGACTTTACAAAATAATGATTTCTGGTCTATTCTTATAAATTTTGACAATAGCATTACTTATACAGGGTATTCGAGATAAATTTGACATAATAAGAAGGGGATTGTTTTCCAATATTTATTATAGGTGATTACATAAACTATGCTTCCTGTAAAAGTTTAATCTCTTTTTAATTCAGATAATTTATGACAAAGACAATGGATACTGAAACTCACGTGAATCACGGAACAGAATAATTTGTATTTTGATTATTCGACTCAACAATGAAAATAAGGAGATTATGATCACTGATCCATGCTTCCTGAATACAGAAACTGAAAGATACCAGAACAGACAACGGATTTGAATAAAAAATTAGTTTCAAATGATTTCTGTGAAGTCTAATTTCATAGCAATTTTTTTCATCAATAAAGTCAAAAACTTAAAAAGCTTGTTCTAAGATCACTATTAATATAAAAGAAATAAAAAGTAAAATGATAGAGATCCAGATCATTAGTATGTAAAATGAACCAAGCATTTTCAGTATTAACTGTGCAACTTTTTATCAATAATAATCTAATTTTCTTAATTTATATTTACTGACTTATCCATATTGAGAGTTCTTTATCTGACCTTTATCTTTTTTAACAGTTTAGTGGTCTTAACATTTTTATTGTTTTTTTATATTAAGACATTAATAATAATTAGGGCCTCAAAAAGTCAAAAAACATTTTTAAAGCTAGTAAAAAAATTATACATAGTCAATATATGCAAAAAAATTTTAAAAATTTAATAATAATTAAATATTAAAAATGCCCAAAATTACAAAATCTTTAATGAGTAAGTCTCAAGAAATTACAGGAAAATATCCCGGCGAATTTTCAATTTCATCTGAAGATAATCTTTTTTGTGTTTTAATACAGGCATCACGTGTCATAAAATGTTTTTGGTTGATAAACATCGAGCTACAATTAAACATTTAAATTTTCTGCAAAATAATAGCCAAACAAATTCAAAGAAACTTTTCAAGCAGCAATTTTTGTCAAAGAACAAAGAGGATTTTACTATAAATCTAACGAAAGCATTCCTAGCTGCTGATATTCCATTGTGAAAATTGAGAAATCAATCTCTCAGAGAGACTTTTTTCATGTATTCGACAACGTCAATTTTCCAATTATAACACGTTGGTTAACTTGGTTGGAGGCACCTTTATTTTACGCTTAAAATCTTCCAGAAGTTAGAGACATAGCAAAAATTTTTGAAGAGAATGGTATATTAGTGACCCAGGCTATAAAATAAATCATGCAAACTGAACTAGTGCAAAATCTTTTACTCATAAGAAATTTTTAAGATCAGTTAGTGTCATTAATTACTCAATGCAAAACCTGTTTAATTTCAATTAAAACCGTCTTCAATATTTTAAAATCTCTTTCCTTTGAAAAGACTCTTGTGAATTGAATCAGTATATTGAAAAGAGGTTAGAAAAAACGAAATAAAGGCAATTATGGAATTACATCAAAATGAGATTTCCCCGGAACTTTATGATATGTTTCAAAATGTGAGCTGAGTACGTCAGCTATCGAAAGAAGTTTTTCGATGCTTAAAAAGTTTTATGTAATGATAGACAATTCAAAAAAGAAAACATTTTTATGTATGTGAACAAAGGCTAATGATTTTCCTGAAATAAATGTTGTATAATATTAATATATCTTGATTTTTTTGTTTGTTATTTCTTGATTATATTTTTTATTTAAAAGTTAATTTTTGTATGTTTAAGGTAAATTAAGTCAATTTATATATTTATAGGTCAATTTTTTGTGGCCCTAACAATAATATTAATAATTTTAAAATTGAATGTTGAAACTTGGCCAAAAAAGTATTAATATTTTAAGTTTGAACATTTGTTAAATATGAAAAAATTCATATTATGAAATAAAAATGTTTTAAATTAATTATGTATGTTTATTTTATAATTTTCTATCATAAATCCTTAAAAATTTACGTAAAATAATTTCCAAAATGTTGATTTTTAAATTAATATTAAAGTTAAAAATTAAAACAAAATTTCTTTATAATTTACTTATGACAATATATTTCTTATTAATTCACAAAAGAGGTTTTAAATATCTTTAACAACTTGATGAGGAAATAATTTTTCAATAAGGAAAAAAGAACAATGTAATTTTATTTTTCCATTAGTAATATTTCATTTAATAGAGAAAAATGAATTATTTACTGCCAAAAATTGTTATTGGTGGTACTTTCCTTTTGGCAGAAAAATTTAGTTGATTAAATATTAATAAATTATATGCAAAATGAATTTTACTTAAATTATTTTAAATTAGTTTCCTTCCTGCAACTTTGGTCTCATATCCGTAAAGTTGAATTAAAAGTTATTTTTTCTGTTTACACCGCGCTAACTTTTTTCCATTAATAACTTCAGTTAGTTTTTAAGATAAATAGATAAGTGGGAACCTAATGAAATATAAAGATATTTAGCAGAAAATTAAAATGATAAATAAATTTTTCCTTTGACGTTTTATTAGAAGAAGAGTTTAATGGTGTTGAAAGATTATTTGATAATTTCATTTGTTATTATCTGACAAAGTTACTTTTTATAAAATATTAATCCAAAGTATAGGTTGCATAAAAAGTTATGAAAGAAGGACTTACAAAACAGTGTAAGTAAAAATATGTCCATGGTATTTTAATGTCAAATTTCAACAGAACACGTTGAAACTTTTGTTTGAAACAACCACTTTATTATTGTTAAACAGATTTTTTAATTTGATGTGTCATTTATTATTTTTAGTAAGGAAAAAACTAATTATAGGACAGTCATTAAATTTTTTGTCCTCGAATGATTAACTGCATCGGAATGTTACAGTAAATAGTTAAAATATTAGAAAGATCTGCATTTTCAACTGTCTACCGATAGGTTATGGAGTTCAAACGTGGTCGAACAACCATCGAGAGTGATGCCCTAGATGGACTTCTTTAAAGTGCATCATACCAGAAATCATTGAACGAATTGGTTATATTTTTTCATAGATCCAACTGTGAATATACTTAAAATTTTTGAAACCTTATTCATATATATATATATATATATTAAGGTGTTGACATTTTTTCAAAATCAAAAAAGCCTATAGTTTTCTAATGAGGTTTT
>JBBMKC010193943.1:0-25475 GCA_037834085.1 Bipalium vagum | reverse complement strand
ATAAACAATAGAAATAAAAGTTTAGAAATAAATAATATAAATAAATAATAGAAATAAATAATATAACTAAATATTATAAATAAATAATATAAATAAATAAAAATAAAAAATAAAATAAATATTAATCAAAATTTTAATAAAAACAAAAATATATAAAATAAATTAAGAAAACAGAAAGCACAATGTGTTCTATTATTTACATGAATTTTCCTTATTATTTTACTTTAACCTATGAACATTTTTCCGACGTTTTATCTGACCACTAAAAGAAGTTTTGATTTGTATTTTAATTAAAAAAAATAATTAAAAGTTGAACAGAATTTTTAATCCTAGAACGGATTTTAATGGACATGTTTTGTACCTTTGGTAAATGTGTAGACGGAATTGTTTTCAAAATATCGCAGAAAAATATTAAACATGTGTGGGCTTCGTAAACTGAAGAGAAAAGAAAAATTTTTCACTGTCACCAAATTTACGATAATTAAATTAATTAGGAATATTTTATTAAAATATTTAGCTGTATTTAATATTATAACATAATAATTCAGCTCTGTTATTTGATTGTCAATTTAAATCCAGAAAATATAATTCGAATATTAAAAACAACTTTAAAATAAAATTTTCTTAGAAAAATTAAATAAAATAAAAAATAAAATTATAAAAATGAAAATTAATTAATAAAATTCACTAATAATCCAATAATATAAAATTGTTGTTACAGTCATCGCAGGTGTTACATTGTTAGAAAAAGATAATTGATTTTATTAGTATTGGCTTATTATTTATTTATATTTTTCGAGTTATTTAATGACAAATTTATATTATATCAGGAACAAAATAATAATATTACGGAATTTTATAAGGTAAACCATTTCAATTTTATAATAAAGTTTTTCTTATTTGCAAACAGTATTAATCTGGGCACATTATCTTTTATCTTCTATAAGATCTCATTAGGTTTTATTAATATTAAAAAATATCCTCAAAAAACGTTAAATAATTTGAATTCCATTTTTGGCCATTAATTTAAATTAATTTTAAAATTAATTAATGGTTTCTTATTTTCATAAAATAAAAAATAATTATTTTTAAAATTAATTCCATTTTAATTACCAGACTATGAAGTTTAAAAATTGAATTATTATCAAGGGCTTAAAAAGCCGTAGTGAAATATCAATAATTATCAAGCTAAATTTTTAACAATCAATAAAAGAGATCAATAAAGATCTTATTCTATATTTTAAAAGTGGAATTAAAACAAAATTAACGTTGAATAAAATTTAAAGAAATAATCAAGAATTATTTTATTAAATATTAAATGGTGGAATTTTCTGTAAAGTCAAAATTGATAATTTCGAAATTTTCAATTTTTATATAAATATTTATGTAACGTTGTCTGAATAATTTATTTTATTTATTATAGATCGTGTAAAATAAGGAGTTTTCACACAATTATCGTTAAGTGACATCAAGTTCAGTATGAATATTTATACTGAGACGAGACTATTAAATATCAGAACGGTAGTTTAATAACTTTCAACTTATTTCTCAAACAATAAATATCAAATTCTGTGGTCGCATAAACATTTAGATCGATATACCACAATTTTATTATACAACGGTACACGTCTCTTCATTGGTGAATTTGTTTTAATCGGACTAATATTCAGTGATATCAAGAAATTGAATTTGTTTTAATTGAAATAAATAATAAGCAAAATAGACATTATAGTGTTAAAATAAGAGAAAATGATTTTTCAGATTATAATTAAATGATACTGTTGGGTTATTTGATGAAATAAAAGACAAAACTATATTAAACAATATATTTTGATTAAATTATGAATTGTTCATTGTTATCATGTAACTGTTGCCAGTTTCCAAAAAGCAAAATCCCTCGTTCAAAAAACCTTTTGAGTTTATCTGCGTTAACTGGAACAAGTCGGATATGAAGTCATATTTATTAGTAAAAGTTTTACCATTCAAGAAGTTTTGTATGGAGCGAAGCAAATGGTAATTAAAAACAAATTTGGTAAATGTGACAATCAGTCCCGACCGATGTCCAATAACTTTTTACCGTGTGGCGGAAGAAGTGTGTGATTTTTTGTAGTGTCATGATGAAAAACCATGCCGTAATGTTTTACCAGTTTTGGGTGTTTTACTTGTATTTCCGTCTTCAACTGATCAGAATTGTCAATAACAGAATTAATATATAAATATATAAAAGGCCTGGTTTACAAAATCTCGAAGTAATATATGATTCCTTGATAATCCCACCAAACGTATAGTTTATTTTGACAATTTCCAGCCTTGTACAATATTCGCTTTGCCTATTTTGACTTGCACCATAATATTTGCCGTTGAATATTATTGTAGCGAATCTATTTTTCATCACCGGTTCAATTGTTTCAAAAATGTGTCGTTTAATAAGAAAATCACAGGTTTTAAAACTTTATTCAATGTGATTTTCCTTAAGTTGGCAAGGAATCCATAAATAGAATTTTTTCATGTAGACCATATGCTTGACATAGCTCTCAATGGCTACATGTGATAAATTGAGCTTCCTAGCAATGTCAAGAGTTGTTTTGTGACGATAGTTATTGATGAAGTCTTTGATTTCTTTTTCATTGATATCTAGTGAAAAAGCATATTGCTGTTTATCTTTAATTGAAAAAATCAACCCTTCGGAATATCTCATACGAATTCAAACCCGACTTTTTAACAGTACCTATCGTGCAACGGAGATCAAATTGTTCTCACAGGTTATGCCTGGGATAATGTACGATAAGTTAAATGAAAAGTCTGATAAAGTTTGATTCCATCATAAGTTTTCCAGACTTTTATTAACAATAAATACTATAATTATAAAGAAAGTTTTTCCAGTTAGATTAACAGATTAACAGACTTTTTCAACATCAAGCATCAGATTTGTGGAGCTTACAAATGCTGTAGACTAAGCAGTTATCAAGACCTGGATGAAACAATTATATCATAAACAAATTACTTAAGCCGCATTAGTTTCTGTAATTCTAATCAGTTTTACGATCTACTGATTTACAGACTCTTAGTTTTCTGTGGGCATATTTTATAGAAAAAGACGTAAAGATGAAACACATAGCGGACACAAAAATATAATGTAACATATAATAAAAACAGAAAATAGTAAGACTAATTGGAAGTCTAATAGATAATATTCAAATTTGTAAATTTCTTTGTAAATTCTAGGTTCTATTAAGAGTATACATAAGAAAACTTTGTTTTGTATTTTAACTATTAAGACTAGTGAAATCTGTTTTTAGGATACTCTGTATGTTTCGGGTGTACAACTTATTTTAATTAATCATTTCCAATACATATTTTTCCTAAGATCTGTTAGTTTCAATGACATCACATTGAATCTAAGGTTTCTGAACCTCTAATGCTTGATTTGAGATCAATAAGTTTATATCAGAAAGACAAATTACTCAATAATTCATTTTTATGTATAATATCTACCAATTTCTGTTCTATTAGGTCGTCTCATAAGATATATTTTCATAAATATATAAAGTATATATTAAAATCAATGAAATCAATTTACGTTGTTTTAATTATTTATATTGTTTATTTAATTATGCGAAAATTTAAGTACTATTATTAAACAAGACTATGAATCGACAAGAGACCATGTTCAGTGTTAGTTGAAAATTAATCGGAGATACCGGGATTGAACCCGGGACCTTCACATGCGCATGCACTGCTTTGACCGCTGAGCTACATCCCCCGACTAACTTCAATATATCTCACATTCAGAATTGCCTTTTGTATGAATTCTGAATTACATGATAATGCTAAATCAAAGATTGCTCAGATAACAGAGGATAAATTAAGCAGCGTTAATGGTAAATTCTATTGAACTCACTGTGCATACTTGATGTTGCACCTTCTGATCAATACCCTTTCAGCTCGACTTAGCTTGCAAAATATTTTCTTTGAAAACGTTAAAAACGACCTCGATTATTTTTTCAACAGTAAACCTCAAGATTTTATAAATTAGGAATAGAAAATCTTGTTTGTTAAGAAAGACTTGTCATTGAAACTGTGATAAAGAATATTTTATTAAATAAAATCGATTCTTCATCTTACTTTCTTTAATTTTAAATTTTTCGTAAAAAACGACAGAACCTATAAAACGAGCTAATATAAATGCATAGAAAGCCTAAAACAATTCATTTTTACATTTATACCCATATTATATTTTCAAAGATTTAGTTGTAACATTTGTTATAGAGTTACAAATCTTTCATTCTAAATTCATTGAGAAAATATGAATGTATTGTCTTATAATTTACCTTTAGAGAAATCCCATTTCTTTTTATTTTAGTAATAATCATACATGCTTCTTTTGTTTTTTTAACGTATAAGAAAAATCAGTTTTTCACATTTTAAATGATATATTTTATATATGTATATATTTAAATGATAAAATTTTTATTTAAAAGCTTAAAAAATTTAATTTAGTTTTTATTGTGGATTATATATTTTCGTGTTAAAATGAATGAAATATAATTTTTTGTTAATTTTTTTTGCAATTTTCAAAAATATCTAAATTGATTATATTAAATTTTGTCAAAATAAAATTGTTAATATTTATATTTACCAGAAATATATCAATAAACATTTAAAACAGAAACAAATTTACATATAAAAGAAATTAACGTTTTCACAAAGGTTTTGAATCTTAATACCAAAGATGGTTAATCAGCGATGTTAAGAACTATTGAACCGGGTCAACTAACTATAGAATTCATTTGTTTCATGATAACCTCTTATCCACAGATCCAGTAAAGAAGAAATAACCAAGCTTAAATGTTTATAATCGATAATGTTCTCTTTAGAATAATAGTACTTTTTGATTATTTAATCATTTTAAATATTATTATATCATTAAAAAGATATATATTATTTTATTATTTATTTTTAATTCATTTTACTATTAAATTATTATTTATTTATTACATATTTCACTTATTTATGAATATTTATTTTATGATTTAATATTATTTGTAATTTTATCTTCTATATTTAAAAAAAAATTATAAATAAAATTGAAAAATATTACATTAAATGTATCTATATAAACGAAAATCTGATTTTTCTAAATTTTATTTTAAAATAATTTAAGATAATTAAATTATAAAACGACTAATGAACGCATTCCGAAATATTCAAAATATGTAATAATTTAATTCTTTAAATAAATAAAATTTTGAAGAAATCATATATGTATATAATAATAATAATAAAATTCTAGAAATAAAATTTTATTTCTTTGCCAATATTTAAGAGAGGTAAAAAATTTTATTTAAAAAATAAATATATTTTATTAAATAATATATGCTCACAATTTAAAGTAACATAATAATTTTATAATATACAGATTTTTAAAAATATAAAGTAAAAACGTATAATTATATCATTAATCATATTTAATAGTAGTATTAAAAAATTCTACAAACTTTATTTAATAATTAATTTTTATTAATATTATTATATTATTTATAATTATATAATTAGCAACTTAATAACATTATATTGTTTTGAAGTATTTTTATAATAATAATTATTTTAGTTTAAATTAATTTTTTAAAAAAAAATTTTAAATTAATTTTATATATAATTATATGTATGTATATATATTCGAATCATAGTTTTTAATGACAATTTTGAAGTTCAAAGATTACTTATTTTTATTGTCTTTAATAGTCCTGTTTTAAAGCATTGCTAACTTCGTAACAATATACTTACATAACTTTGTGATAACAATATTCACGATACTTAAATTAAAAAGACCTATGCTGTAAATCATTATTATTCTGATTATAAATTTATATTAATCAAGAAAAATCTAATTTTAAGAAAAACGAGATCTACTCGAGAGTATAAATATAAAATATATTAAAATTCAGGGAAATCAATAAAATAAAGAGGATACTTTTTCAAAAAGGTTTTCTGAAAATTTTTCTGAAGTTTTTGTTTTGTTTGGGTTTTTTTCAATATCGCGAATTTTAGTTTTAAATGAATGATTTACAGAAATATCCAAAGCTTGCAACTTTCTTGTTAGTCCTCCAGGAATGATTTTGCAATACTATTTCCAGGTTCTTTGAGTTCTTGTTTTATAATATTCATTTTATAAGTTGCAAAGTTTTTCCAATGGATTACCAATATATTTTTTCATTAACAAAATATAAAAAGAAAAGATTTGGAATTGTTTATAAAGAAGTATTTCCTGAATATTGGAAAATTAAAAAGCTTCGCTCTTGTAACACTTCATCTAATTACGAAAATAGTTTTGATTAGTAAGTTTGTTTTAATAAATATTTCATTTAAATGTTTTTAACAATATTCTACTCAATTTTGGTTTATTTAATTTTCTTAAGGAATAAGGCCAAGTAAATTTCGGAAATAATTTAGATTAAAGTGATAAGTATTCATGAAAATATTCAAAAATTCAACAGAACAGGGTAAGCTCACTCTGATTCCAGAGGAGGTTACAGGTGTTTCAAATTATCTGATGACCAAAAATTTGAAATCAAAAGTTGGATTTGAAAATTATTTTATATCATTAAGGAAAATTTATCAAAAATGTTTGGAACAACTTGGAATCACGTCGTCAACGTTTTTAATCATCAGTATACTGAAGCATTTCATTATTCTCTGAAACGATTATATGCTATTCCGGAGAAAAAAAATGATCCAAAAACATGATTATGCATGTTTCTTCATAACTTTACCAGAAATGTATACTGCAAGGCAGATGTTTTTCGTTGATGAAATTGGATTCAATGTTAGCATGCGTGTTTCTTAAGGAATATCTCTACTGGGTAGTCCTGAAACTAAAGTAGTACCTTCCATTAGATCAAGAAATATATCCGTGTGCGCTGAAATGAATAATGACAGCCTTTTAATGCATCATTTGCAACCTATGGCTTTTATTAAAAAATTTATTGATTTTATTGGAAAACTCGCATTTACAGGTTAAGAAATTACTTCAGGAATGTTAATTATGGACAATATATCGCTTCACAAATATGATTTATTGAAGAAAAAAATCATTCAGAAAGGCTTTAATTATTTATATTTACTGCCTTATTCTCTTTTCTTAAAACGAATTGAAATTTTTTTTCAAAATGGAAAAATGTAGTGAAACGAGGAAATTCAAAAAATGAAGAAGTATTAATGAATTTCATTGCCAATGCTGCGAATATGATTAATAGATCAGACTGTGCAGGATATTTGAAAAACATGCATGGATTTAAAAGGAAAGAAATTAAAAAAGAGATCATTGCAAATTAATTGCAACGTAATTGTAATACAAATAAAGGTTTTTGATATCTATTTATTTTATTTCAAAATTGAATGAAACATTTTCAAATTGGCCTGAGAAACACTGTAATGATGAGAAAACAAATAAATATAAGATTACATAAATTTAAAATTCATAATTTTAATTATACCGTTATTTATATATATTATTATATATTAATATGCCGTATATATGATTCTGAACCTAAATATTTTTGTGATCATAATGAAATAAACACTATTGTAGGAGAATATTCCTGGAAATTTTTTTTCTTATGGCAATTTTGAATGCATAATCGAAGAAGAATTAAAATTTAAAGATATTTTTACATAAGATAAAGAATTTGTGCAAATTATGAAAAATATGAAAAAAATAGAAAAAAAATTAAATACAAAAGTTATAGAAAATTATGTTCACCGAAGATATTTAATTACATTTTTTATTTATAATTATTTTTCTGTATAATTATATATTCATTTTTATCTATGAATATTTACTTATTTTTATTTATGTTTTTGTTATACAAAACTTACTTATAATATATTATAATTATAGTAATTATTTATTATGTTTTTCCATTGAAAGCATTGTTCAAATAAAATTTTATTATTAATTTCATTAACTAAATTTATAATTTAATAATTTATAACTAAACTGAATAATTTTCAAAAATAGACCGATGGAATTTTATAGAATATAATTATCAAGATTATTTATCAAAAACTATTATTAAAACATTATTATTAAAAAAATTATTTAGAAATTAAAATAAAATGTTTCAATATTTTATGTAAATGACGGAAATATTATAAAATGTAAATTTAAAATGAAATATAACATAATTATCAGTATTATTATTATTATTTATTTTTTATTTTTATTTAGATATATTTTTTGATATCTCAAGAAATTGATATCTAAATAAACAAAAATGAATAACAGATTCCTCCTGTTGATATTGAAAGATGGAAGAATTATCTTAATTAAATTTCAATTAATACATGAAATAAAAGTAATAAAAAATTCTATATATATTTCACATTTTATCTAGTTAAATAGGAGATACAATTCTTGGCTAATATTTCCAATGAGTATTAAACAACATCATCATGGTTATTGTTTATACTTGTCTTGTCGATTGTATTATTGCTCAAGGTATTGTTTGCGATAAGCGTTCGAGATGTTTTCATTTCTGAATCTAATGAGGATCTCATGATCAAAGCTGTATTTTTAAAATCATCACAATCATTTAATTTTGTTCGTTGATATATATACCAGAGTTCGGTTGTCAGATCAGTCACGATGATTTCTCCAATGTTTGAACCGATCAATCTTAAAATGAAGACAACATCAGGTTTAAGGTAATGAAGTACGAATTGTCGGCTGGCGCTGAGATCGGTTTCTTTCAGTACTCCACTAATTCGTAATTGTTTTCTGATAAATCTGATCCGTTTTTTTAAAGATAATATTTGACTGGACCATGAAAGAATACTCATAAAATTTATTATCCCCAGTAATACATGCCAAAACCATAAAAATATAAATATCTTCTCCAAAAACATATTCATAGGTAGAACGCATTGTAAAGTATACCTAAATATAATTTCTTTTAATATAATTTTAGTTAATTTGCTTAATATTTACAGATTAGTATCCATCTTGATATTATTTTTAATGAATATTCAGTATATTTATAAAAATATATAAAAATCATTTCATTATTTATAATTATAACTCATTGCAAATATAATAAAAACACTATGTTTTCACAAAATTTAATTATTAGGTTGTTCGAAAAGTAATTGGGTTTTCGAAAGTATATATTTTCATATTTTAAGGTAATAAAAATATTTTTAAAATTATTACCGCATTATAAATTTTAATAAACGATATGTATAGTATGATATATTTTTAATTTTATTTAAATATATTTCATATATTTTTCTAGGTTACACATTTGAAAAAATTATTACTTTTTTATTTACGAAAAGGTAAAAATGCAAATGAAGCAAGGAAAAAAAAAGATAGACGTTTTTGGAAATGATGTTCTATCAAAATATTTAGATGGTAAAAGTTTCAGTTCAAATGAGGAGGTCAAAAATCACTTGGATCAGTTTTTCGCGAGTAAAGATGCAACCTTCTCTGAACGTGGAATTCTGAAACACACCAAAAGATGGCAAAGGGTGTTGGACCAAAACGGTCAATAAGTAATATGTTAAAATATATGTTTAGTACAAAATAAAAATACACAATTATTTTCCAAACAACCCAATAGAAAGAAAAAAAGATTTCAAGTTTTTTTCATCCATAATTATCCTAAGAACTAAGTAACGTAATAAAAATACCAATGGTTAACAGCATGTTTCCTTTTTTAGAATTAATATAATAGAAAAGTCAATGATGATGATAAGTTCTTTTTATAAAGAGCAATAATAAAACTGAAGAATCATGTTCGTATGACATATTATTAGTGTTATGGATTTTTTTTTCATGATCTCTGAACACATGAGTAGCATTTTGTCCTGTAGCTTATTCAATTTAATCGATTCGATTTTGTTCCAGGCTATCTGTAATAGATCTCACAATTGAGATTCTGATGTTGAATTTTCTTTTAAGTTCCTCCAAATTTTTTCTCTAATTTCAAGGGATAGGGCTGACTCACAAAAAACTTTTCATGTTCTTTTTGATTCAAATAGGTTTTACACGGTCTTAATGTGTGTTTAGGATCATTGCCTTGTTGGGAAATAACATTTTGATCAATTAAACCCAGTAAACTTGGAGCATCGTGATGAATTAAAATACTTTTATATTGCTTTTATTTTAGTATTCCATTGATTCTGATCAAATTTTCAACTTTATTTGTTGAAAAACAAACCCATACCATTACTGATCCCATCTATGTTGACAACATGCATTGATACATCATTCGGTTTCAAGTTTGTTTTTCTTTTGTTTTCAAAATCTAAAATTTTTATTGTTTCAATGGTCAGTTTTGGTTTTCACAAACCCATATAAGTCTATGTCTCTAATTTTCCTTTAATAGTGCTCTTTTAACTGCACACGCCTAAATAGCCGAAACAATTGGCGTTTAACAGTATCAACACCAACTGTAATGGATTAGTTTCTATTCAAATACGATGCAAGTTTTGGAGCTGTTAGCTTCATATTTCGTTTACTTATCAATATGATATTTCTGTATACTGCAGAAATTATTTTTGGTCAACCTCATGTTCCTCTTGATTTAAGACTACTTGTAGATGAATATCTTTCGACTGTCCTCTGTACAGAATCTTTGGATATTATCGTCTCTTTTGCAATGCGAAAAACAGTTTATCAAATTTTTCTTAATGTAATGATGTCACTACGTTTTTCTGTTGACTTTTGCAAGAGGATGTAAATGAACAATATACAAGTGCTATATTTTGACCACCTAAAAGTGTATTATATTTCAAGTAAAAATACCAGGTAAGAAATTCATTGGCCAAGCTTCTAAAGATATTGTAGCTTAGTCAGCATATGTTAAGTGTAACATTCATTATGTTGTCCAAATATGATAATATCCGCATATTATTTATTTAGTTTATTAGATAAGTCAGTTACTAGTGAAATTTTAAAAATAATTAAATTGTATTAAAAAAAATACCACCTTTTCCCGACTTTCAACTATTTTATACATGCTCACTGGAAAAACCTCAAAATTTTAAACATTTATATTTAAATAATTTGTTTATATAATGTATTAAGCTATAAAGTATGAAATGCATGGATTTTAGACAAAACATCTTGTTGCTAAATCTCTGGTAGTTTGGATCGGGTCTTTTCCACTACAAAATTAAATTAATCATTGCAAATTCATGTTTCAGGTCTTCCTCGGGGATGGTTTCCAAGGAAAAATCTCCAGATCTGAATTTTTTTCAAATCAACGGCTGATGGTGCTTTGAGTAGGGGCATCTTCACCGAAGACATCCTTTATGTTCCGGACGGTCTGAGCTATCATGGAATTTCAATCGAACTCGTATTCCATTACCATACGAATTTTGAATTTTCCATTATCTATAAACTGTAAATTACAAATCATATGTTGATCTAAAATAGATGACTTGATTTTTGGAATTAGATTTTAAAATGACCATACAAAGTAGTGCATGTCATACTTAATGACATAGTAAATCATGTTGAAGGGGTGTTAAAAAATTAGAAATCTTTTAATTAGTATTAGGACTATTATAATGTGCATAGGTAAGTCGAAATTAGTTTATTTTCTATTCATTATTTAAATTTAGAGTACACAAAGTCTATAATATGTACTGCAGTATGTATTATAGTTCTAAATACTTATTTCACTTTAATATATCTTATATTTACTATTTTGCAAAATTTTTATTGGGTTTCTAATTTTTTATACCGCACTGTATGTCAAATCTAACTTTTATCTTTTTCAAGATCACAATAGAAAAGGTCATTGATAGTATTGGTCATAACGTGGATTAATAAAAGTTTTTGATTCTGAAAAAGGATTTTAATACATAAATTGCAACATAACAAATATTTTTTTTGTAAAAATATTGATAAAAGATTATTAAAATATAAAAATGACTAACAAATTATTCTTTCCAAGTTTTTTGGCTTCTAGATCACAAAATGTAACCCTTGGAAAATGCCCTGAATTGTACCACTGTTGACCTTTGGTTAAATCTATCAGTAATCTTATTCCATAAAAGCTGTAAGATGTGCCGATGAAGAGCTCCATGATATACAATTGCAAGATAGCATTGATGAGATAGAGAAATTTAACTGTTATATAGAGAGCAGTAAGATAATTTCCATTTTTTCGACTGCAACAATGTTGAGTAAAACAACACTGACTTTGACAGGGATCAGATATAGAAAATAGAAGACTTTCATTGTTAGTCTTTTTACACGAGTGACCCGACTTGAGCAACTTTCTGGACTGATATTGACGTCTTAGTATGCAGTTAGATATATAACGCCCCATAAATCTACAAGCAGAATTAGAGGACATTTCAGATTTGTAAGGACAATTAAAATTTGATAAAATAACATTAGGATCACTGGAGGCCATTTGAATAAGTCTACGGACATTATAACCAGATTTATGATTAAATCCACGCCACAATAAACATGGAATATAAAACATTAATGCCTGAAGTGCCATAAAAATGGGAGCCCATTGATAATAGCCTATCAATTTTTCTTTGCGCCATATTTTATGAGGAAGCTGTTCTCGAACTGAAGCAAAATACGTATTTGCTACCCAACAATAATTTTCTGCATATTCTTCCCAGCCTCTGGTAAATTCTTGAGGTATCCAACATTGGATTGGTTTTCCTATTCGTATTACTTTTTATGTTATATACATCATTTAATAATATTTATTAATTTTATAAAATTTATTAATAATATTTGCAAGTTGAAAATGACTATCTAATTAATAATATTTCCATTTATTAAAATAAATTTTTGTTTTTTGCTGTTGTTTTTCCTTAAGAAAAACAATTATTACTAAAGAAGATTAATGTGAATAGGTATTCTTCATCAGTAAATCAATTATCTGTCGCCAAAATCTGCGTAATGAATAGGTACATTTTTTCGAAGAATTCTGATGGTTGTGACTTGAAAAAGTAGGAAACCCAATGCATCAAGGTCTGGGTTATGTGGTGGGTGAGGCAAAACATCCAGTCCAATTCCTCGATATTTTGCTGGATGAATTTTGAAATGTGGAACTCAGTGTTGTTATGGAGGAATTTTTTATTATTTTATTCATACCTCAAAATACTTAAATCCGCTGGTTCTTTTTATTATTATTCGGGGCTCACCTTGACTCAGCCACTGTCACTTTTTGGTTGTGTTATTATATGAGACTTACTTTTCATCCGATGTAACTATTGATTAGAAAAAACCCGATGCTTTTGCCACTGCTCAGAAGAAATCAGGCTATGGTGACTGGTGAGGCTTTGTTTGCATCGCTGAGCTGATGCGGCACAAATTTTTGGACCGGTTTTTCTTTTCAAATTAAATTTTAGGTCAAAATACTGTGGTATAATGACAGCGAATTCTCTTCACAAGTTAATAACCAGTTTGCGTATGGTTCAAATCAATGGCTGCCTTCATTTTCTCATTATCAACGACTTCATGACATTTTCAAGGCTGGTACCGAATTGAGATTGCAACATTCTTCATAAATACTTGACATAGGATACCATTAGATTCTTTTCATTTTCTCCCTGCGTATAGTTGTATAGGAGACACATCCATTTACGACTTTTTGCTCAATCATATTTAAAATGTTTATTACATTAAAAAATCAATTAAATAATGAAATCATATAATGACATCATAATGACATCAAAAGATTCGCCAGAAATTTGCCTTAAAATGAATATTAAAACAAAAGCCAATAATTAGTATTATAAGCCATAAAAAACAGAATTACTTTTAAAAACATATTCAATTCAACAACCTAATATAAAATTTTCTCGCGTTTTAATTTAAAATATTACAAGTAAGTGTAACATGATATACCATGGTACTCTTGTCAATAAATGAATCTTAATTTCAAGTACTTTAGCAAATAAATATCATTTGCTGCATGTTTTAATTTTTCTGTGAAAATTTTAATGTTCAAAACACATTAATGGATGAAGACGATTCATGAATTCAACAAAAACTTGTATATGTCTTACTTATCATCGAACATGAAACTCGATTACGAACAATGTGGAAGATTAAAAAAAAGAAAATAGATACCATATATATTAAATGACGGAAACAAAGAAAATCGAAAAAAAAATGACGTAATTATCACTTTAATTTCTTAACACAAACAATAATCATTTTTATAATAAAATTCCTTTATACAATTGCAATATGTACTTAAATGTCTACTTTCATTAGGTGTGGAAAGTGTAAATAATTCATTCTGCTTCAGCTTCAGAAAATTCTTTTTAATTATTGTGAATTATTAAATACATTATATTTCATTTTTACATATAAATGTGTTACAATTATTTACCCATGTATTGTCGTATACTGGTGAGGCCTATAAACAGAAAGAGAATAACTCCACTAAATTGATAATTCAGTCTGTCAACAAAATCATCGTCGTATCTCAACCTGTTTGATCCTAGACGACCTAATTTTCCCAATTTCCAAACAAATGTGGCGTCCATCCACCTTATATCTCAACCATATCTGAAATATTATGAATTTTAATAATATAAAGTGATATTTAATTCAGCTAAAATCCACCATTCCACCACTCGCTGGAAATATTGAAAATAAAATTAATTAATTTTAACATTTTAATCAATATAATTCCAGAATTATTGATTCTTTAAAAATATAAATATTTTCGTAATATTTTTATAGATCAATATAAATAATTTTGTGGTGGACAATAATTTTATATTTTGGATTAAATATATTTTAGTATGAATTTCTACGATTTTTTAAAATCATATTTTTAAGCAAAAAGATAATTTGAAGAAATTATTTTAAATCATTTTAAAATAGTATAATAATAAAAATAAGATAATAAAAACTAACAAACAAATATGTACGCATGTGCATATATGAATTTATAAAATCTTATATGAATGACATTGATGAAAATTAAAAAAATTTTAGAAAAAATTTTCCGATTCTCAAAATTGATAAAAATTATCTTGTAATTAATATTATATTTCTGAATAATAATTAATATCTTTAGAAAAAATAAATTAATTGAATTTTTAAAATAATTTTTTAATATTCCCAAAATTATTTGAATAATTTCAATTTATTAGTTAAATAATTGATAAATATTTTTATAACCTATAAATAATAATTAAATAATAACTTATTTAATTTTTAATTAATTAATTATTTTATTTAATTCATTAATTTTTAATAATGAAGCTTATATTCATTATACTTTCCCATAAAAGTGATATTTTTGTTAAAAAGTTTCAAAAAGATAATTTTGATTTTACAAGAAAAAATTCACAAACGAAAATGAAATCCAACGTCTTGAAAGATAAGACTCGGTGATATATTATCTTTTAGAATCCACTTTTATATCATTTTGTAGGCCTGAATTGAAAAACTGGGATCAGAAAGGAGTGATCTAGTATGAATTTTTAAAATCTTCTCAAACACTAACTGGTGAACTTTATCGATCACAATTAATTCGTTTGAAGCAAGCTTTGAATGAAAAACTACCGGAATAGGTGACTAAACACGAAAAGATAATTTTACAACATGATAACGCAAGACCACACGTTAATTCAGTTGTAAATAATTACTTAGAAGGTACAAAGTGGGATGTCTTACCTCACCGCCCTATTCACCAGATATCGCTCCTTCAGATTATCATTTGTTCCGCTCTTTGCAATCAGCACTTTCCGGAAAGCGGTTCAGTTCCCTTGAAACCTCAAAAATCGGATTGACTGCTGGATTTCATCAAAAGAGCCAGTGTTTTTCTTTCGTGGAATTCATTCGGTACCTGAAAGGTTGAGCTTCCAATGGAACATATTTTCAATATATGTTTTTAAATAAAATTTGTAATAAATGTCTTTGTTTTATTAAAAAAGCCGGAGTCATAGTTGTTACCTTCATAATAGTAAATGTTTTTATAAAAAATTAGTTGAAAATTTTTACATTAAAGTAATAAAATATGAAATCAGAAGATGAGTTTATTAAAGTAAAATTTTTATAATATTAAGGGTTAAGAAGTTCACATTAAGAAAAAAGATCTTTGTTAATTGATATAAGCTGAAGAAATGTATTTATATTAAATAATAGGTTATTATAATAATTAACAAAGTATCATTTAATATTCTTTTTTTTTATCAATTTTTATTCGAAAAATATTCCAAATTAACATTTATTGGATTTTTATTTTATTATTAAATCAATAAATAATTTAATTATTTTTTTATATAATCATTCTAAATAATTAATAATAATAATAATAATAATAATAATAATAATAATAATAATAATAATAATAATAAAATAATAATTTCCATATTTCTTATTCTTACATTTTTAAATTAATTAATCAAATTATTTTCTCACCTTTATTTTATTACTAATGTTTTACTGATTAAAAACTAATTGCTTTCCATTCAAATTATGTTGTGATATTAATAAATAAATCTATTAAAACAAATTCACATAAATTTTAATATAATATCAATAGTTTGACAAAAAAATTAAATGTTGAAATATTGTTATTAGTTTTTAATATCGATACTTAAAATATATATTCATAAATATTTATTTCCAAAAACTGGAGATTCTTTTTAATAAAAAATATAGAATATTTTATGATATTATTGAATTATTTATTTAATGGTAGTTAAAAATACTTTGTTGCTAATAATTTCTTACAAGAGAGGCTTTTGTCCTTCGTGGCCGAGTGTTACAATTTAGTCGGTATTCAGGAAAATGTCAAAATGTATCAAATCTAAGCATCTATCTCAAGCCAGGAAAAGTTGTCTTTTCCCATCAATCGCTCTCATTAAATCAGGAATGAAGTGAAAATATCACTATTGAAATCAGACCAGGGATATTCAGGGTACTGAAATTCCAGATTAATCAATTCGATTAAGCCTGATATCAAAATTTGATGAGACTTTATTTTCATTTCCTGGAGCTGTAGTCCCCTTTCGTATTTCATATTCCATCATCATACTTGAATAATAAGTAAATACGTGTATAAATACTCGTACACAGACCAGGCCACCATCCAAGCCACAAAACCCAATACTTCACTCAATTAAAACGTCGTTTTATTTCGCTTTCTTGATTTTTTTTACTTAAGATTTATCAAAAATTTCTTCATCGTTTTATTAAATAATATTTTAAAGTATAAAGATATTGATTGGATAATTTTTAATATTTTTTTAACCAGATTTATACCAAACCAAAACATGATAACATAATCAATGTTTATTTTATTTTAATTCATATTTCTGTAATTTTTTTTGATAACATCACCTGTAACATTTAGGATTTTGTATTTTGATTTTTCTGTTTTATTTTTTCCAATATATTCTTATATTATAATAAGCAAGTTATATATAAAATATAAAGGTAATATATTCTTCCACAAATTATAAAGAAATTTAACAAATAATTATTCAACTTATAAAGTGAAAATAATATTTTTTCGTTTTATAATTAAATTAAAGAGTTAATCATTGATTTAATGGACCCTTTCCTTTGATTTAGGCTCATTTTACTTTAGTTTCTTTATGAAAAATTTTACCAGTTGTAAATATATATAAAAATTGTTTTTGTTTTAAAACATTTAGATCAAATTTGGTAATGGTCAACGTTTCCTGGAATCGTTTATTGACGTGTAGCCAGGTATAGTCATGTAGCAAAGTTACTTTATGCTGCTTATTCTCATATTCTGGTCTTTTCTCGTGAAATGCCAGGCTGAAACGTATTTGTTGTTTTCAGTAACAGTTTCACCTTGCTTCAGCAACTCACCCTTTTGGTGCTACCAGATGCTTAGGAGAGTCTTTTTCCTATGAATGTTGCCCTTGGGTTTGATTGCAATTTTTTTTATCTGCATTTAGGGTTTTTGAAAGAAATCTACTTCTCCTCACCCGTAATAATTCGGTGAAGGAAAATTTTTCTTTTTTGTGGAAGAAGCAAAATTTCATTTGTGACTGATATAAATTAATAATAACTGAAATAAAATAATAAAATAATTCCAGATTATTATTATTTTAATTGCAAATACTATAAAAAATAATAAAATCTTTGTTTGAATAAAAATATTTCATGGAAAAAAAATTTCCACACATAAATTAATACTTATTCACTTAATAGCATAAGATATATCGGAATAATTTTGAAGTAGCAAAATTTGATAATAGATAATAATTAAAAGATTTTATGTTCCTTTGTGAAAATCTCAACAACTTGTATATTTCGAAAGATGTTTTAATCGTACTGAACCAAATAAAAGTTTTTCTCCTTAATGATAGACAGTAATAATAGGATAATTTGATGTAGAATTAGTGGGATATTTGCGACTAGTGTGGGAATTTGAGATCTTTTTGCCCATAGCTATTTCCGTTACGAATTATTTCAGTTCGTAATGACAAAAGTAGAGTTCGTTATTATTTATTCTTTAATACATAAATATAGGGTGAAAAACGTAGAGAAATTAAGTTGCTCAAGCTTTAATTTTTTTCAACTAAAATTAAAAATAAAATAAATTTACTTTTGTTTTTTAAAATATAAGTATTAATATTTGATAGTTAAATTCATATGAAAAAATTTCATTTCTGAAAATTATTTTAATATTTCTCAACAAATTATTAATTTTCCATTTTTAATACTTATTGAATATGATTAAAACAAAAATTATTCAATTATTTTCATTTGTTTCTCTTATAATTATATTATAAATTCCACAAATTAAAACAAAAATAAAACAAAGTATTTTGTTATAAATAAATTATAACAAACTTTTTGGGCTGTCAAAAACAATTTCTAAAGTTAAAAGTAACATTAGTAAATTGGGAAAAATAAAATCGGAATTTATAAATTTACAAATTTGCAAGAATCAAGTTCAGCTTTAGATTAATTTGGAAATTCAATCAAATGTTATGGGTCCGAAACATAAAAATGTCAGATCAATTTTGTCTTGGGGAAAGTCAATGGAAAAAGATTGTTCATCTCCGAATTTATTTTTTGATCAATTTCTTAAGTTATTATTAAATATTTTTAACATTATTGATATAAGATTGAAAAATATTTATATACATTTTAATAAAGACTCAGACTTTTATACATTATTATTATACTACTTTTATTAAAATATCATATTATTTATTATTATTATCATTTTATTTTTAATAACTTAAGATTTTTGAATCTCATAAAATTTTTTCAGACGTCAGAATTTTAAAAAATATTTAATTAATAATTTTAATATTACGTTGTGGAATAAGTTCTGCATTATTTTCAGTTTCAAATAATTACTAATGCCAAATCGATTAAATAATATCCGGACTCGTTTTACGCCAATTTAGTTGTATAAAAAATTGTCTATAATATTTGTAATTACAGAATGAATAAAACAAATCAAATTAAATATCTAAACCGGCGCTCAATGCATTTTTTTACTTTTTTATTTTAAAAAGGTAAATACGACAGAAGCGCGACGTTAAAATGCAGTATATACTTTGAGTCTGCCATAGGTAGTTCCATTCTGCGAATTTCACACTCTAAGTGCTCAAAAAGGTAACCTTATCATCACTAATAACAACAGCATCTTCGCCGCAATCAAAGGAGACTAGCATATCTTAGAACGAGTAATAGCTCTGAGCTTGAGAATGAAACACTCTACAGTTGCGAAGAGACTAAAAAATGTTGATATGATAAAAATAATGGAAATTTAGGTTCAACATAAATTGTCAGAAAAGAGCATTTCTCATCGAATTGCGGTCTGTGAGTATCTTTTAAAATTGACTTCATTGGAACCATTTCTGAAGCTCCTGATAACTAGGAACGAAAAATTTGTTGTCTGCGACATTAAACATCGGTGGTCATGATGAGGTCCACGTAAGCTAACAAACGATACTATAAAACTAAATTTTCATCCAACAAGATGATGTTATGCATTAGATACATTCCGTCCAAGTGATCAGATTATCAATGCAAAGAGATATTGCGAGCAACATGAAAAATTTAAAAATGCGATGTTATCTTTCAATAGAACAACGCTAAACCATATACTATCTTGTCTATAAATCAGATAAAAAGGACCTCGGTTGGGAAGCAATGTAACAGCCATCGAACTTGCCAAATATAGCTCCTTCGTATTTCCATCTATTCCGATCGCTTCAAAATAATCTATTCAAACAAGAACTTCATTTAACATTCCACAACCCACTATAATACAAATTTACATATATATAATAATAATAATTTTATAATTCTTAGTCATATCTGTTCCAGATAATAACTATAATATATATTTTCACAAATCTATTAAAAGAAAATTCATAATAATTAAAGGAACAAAATTTTAAAAAAGTTTATATTTTTTCACTCTTATATTGCATGCATATTATAAAATTTATGGAAATTAATTTTTAAGAGAATTTTGGCAGAGGTTTATGTAAAAGATTTCCGTAAATAAAAGTCTTAGAATATTTAACTATTATTTTTTAAATAATTTGAAATTATTTTTTATTTTTATTTTTAATATTATATATTATAATGTAAGAGAAATATATTTTTTTAATTCCCATAATAAGTAGTTCATTGTATATCTCCTAAAATCTTTAAGTCGGTGTACCATGATATTTATAATTATTAATTTATATTTATTTAATTTAATATCATTTGATTTAACTAAACAGAATTTCGTATTAATTAATATATAAAAATAATACCTAATCAAAATCACGAAGAATAATCATTCGCAGAAGAATTTGTTTTTAATTAATTTAACATTTATAATCTGATTTAAAGAAATTAATTTTAATTTATCTGATTACATTTCACTCTCTAATCTAATAATAAGAGATTACAAACACATAACAGAAGAAATGTTAAATTTTAAAAAATAATTAAAAAATATTTTACAATGATCCGAAAAATAATCTTTCAATACGTATTCTTCTTCAGAAAACTAAGGTTAAATTTTACATCATTGAAAACCTTTCACAATAATTAAAATCTTTTGTATATTTTTGAAAAGTTAACAAATTTTTAACAAAGTCATAAAATTACAAAAATATTTTTTAAATGTACTATAAAAATAGAAAAATCGATCAAAGTAAATAAAATAAGCAAAAAATTATTCTAGAATTGAATGGATACAGTTCAATGATGTTCCACCTGTGTGTCGTGGCACTTTTATGGTCGTCCAATTTTCGAATTGTGCCGCCAAATTTTATAATTAATTTATGAAAATTAAACATTTATATTACGAAAATGATATTTGTTTGAATACTAAAAATACTTTTAAAGATATAGATTTTTCAAAGTAGTTTTATTGAGAAAAATTAAAGAAAGAGCTTAGCGATCAGGCTAATGAGTGCACACCCAGACAGATAGACATTTTCTATAGACAAAATACATTTTTCATCGGAACGATTACTAAGAATTTGGATCTATATCTACAGTGGAAAGTAATAATTATTTCCGAGTGCCAGTATGTGGTTGTAAACTATCAACTAGTGCTCTGGTTCCAAGCATGCCCAATAGTCATTTGCTGACTGCTGATGTTTCCTTTGCATAAAATAAAATAATTCAAAAAATTCGAACATGTAAAAGTTATGAAAAACAATCTAGTGTGTCTCAAAAAGCTCACATAGTCTCTTATGAAATAGAGTAAATACTTGCAGTTAAATTAAAACTTAATAACTTGGCTGAAGAAATAATATAATTTTGTTGCAACGTTTTAAAAATAATAATAGATGAACCTGTAGAAATTGATATCCGTAAAATATCACTTTCAAATGACAAAATTCATATCATATAGGTTGCGTGAAAAGTTCTGAAAGCAGCACATATAAAACAATGTAAGGTCAAATGTTTCTATGCTATTTTAATATACCATATTTTAGCATAACACATTAAAAATTTTGTTTTAATACATCACTTTATTATTATTATATGACACATGATTTAATTTGATTAGCCATTTTTTTATTAAATTTATTACATTGAAATAATAATTTTAAAATAAACCCATTTCACATTTGTTGTCTGTTCCAGTTTCGTGGGAAAAGTTTGACACTTTTTTGCTGTGGTAATTAATTATCATAACATTTGACTTTATTATTTTTTCATTAATAATTCCATTGCCATTTATTGCCGATGTTTTCAATTATTCTCAATGAATTATTCTCAATTAATATTGTGATCAACAGAAAATAAATAGCATTATTTATTCGTCCTCGCAGTTATTAATTAAAAATTCTCATTAATCAGTAATAGAAAATTAGAAATATTAATTTGATTTTCTTTTTCCAGAATTTTTTTCAAAAATTATTTTTCTTTTACTGAAAGAACTATATTCATTTATCAGTGCAATATTCTAAATCATTCGTGAATTAACGAAGGAATAAACCGACCTCTATATGAAAGATCTGAAGTTAAACCATAAGCTTAATTAATGAAAATAATTTTTGGAGAGTAATATACGTAAAATAATTACTTTGTGTAATATAACAAGTCTGTAAAAAGATTTATATTAGTTCATTCAGAAAATAATGCATATTTGCAAATATTTTGAAAAATATTTATTTATAAATAAATTTATTATGTAAATATAAATACCATTTATTAACAAGAGATCTAACAAGGCCGGTCAAATGACCGTTTCTATAATTTAATCCTGAAATTCATATAAAAATCTTTATTGCGACGGTCTGTAAGTTTATGTTTTCTACTAAGATGCTCGTACAATTATTTATTGAATAATCTTATCATTTAATTATTTTTAATTAATGAGAAAAATTTCTAATATGGCTTACCTACCAATACCTGTCATCTGATCGGTTGCCAATAAAATTTGAATAAAGTTTGTTGTTAATAAAAATTAAACACATTATAAAAATATGTAATATTTTTTTAAACATAGTTGGCCAAATGGCCAGAAAGTATAGTGATAAAACAAAATCAAACAGGTGGCCTGAACAAGTATTTTTTAATATCCTAGATTTAGCTATGATAAATGATTGGATTCTTTATAAAGAAACTACAGGAGAAAAGATTTCAGGGCAAGATTTTTTATTTAAATTGGCAGAAGAATTAACAAATGAGGGCGTATAAAATTACAAATGCAGACAAAAGCCCAGTTGATAATAAACAAAAAACATGTCAGATAAGATATTGTAAGGACAACAAAACAAATGAAATTTGTCAACAATGTCAAAAATTCGTATGTAGGAATGTCGAACAGAGATGCCAGTAATTTGTAAAAAATGTTATGGTCAATAAATGTTTATATTGTTTTTTATTTTTATATATTTTTTTATAAAAGGTCAATTGACTGATTTTGGTAGGTTTAATGTTAATAAATTATGAAACAAAATTTATTTTTGTTTAAATATCTTTCTTTTTTTAAAAAAATAGGCGTGTGAAATAAGCAGTAAAATCAAACAATGTTGTGAAATAGAATTTTTATGCAAATCGGGCAAGAAGCTTCCCAATGTCTCCAAAACTGAGACAATCGAGGTCAGCATCATCAAACGATGAATGAATTATTTTTAAAATGATGAATCTAATGTACTAGGCAAACATATAAGTGGAAGACCATGCAACAGTCTGAGCGAGTTAAACTAGCAATACATTTTGAATATAGTAAACAGTCATAAAATATTGAAACAAAAAACTTATTTTTTTCGTTCTTATTAATTATGATGTATACATGGGGATTATGAAGTTGAGTAAATAACCACAAAATATGAAAAAATAAAGAGGAAATATCTTTATTAAGCAATATCATCTAGACTTAGAAAAGGGAAACATTTTTAACATAATGCCTACATCAAAAGAAAAAGCCAAAGTATCTTGCTGAATCTAGTAAAGAAAACTTTATTAAATACTTCAACCAGATTGAAATCAAGGTATCTATTATGGGTACAAATACATAATGCGGATTTTTTTAATAACCGAAGCTAGGTAATTTCAAAACAAAATAAATAATAATTTATTCAAAATAATGGCCATTGTTATTCACAAATTTCTTCCATCTTTCAGTCAATTTATGGATGCCATCCAAAAAGAGCTTTTCTGGTTTCGAGGCGAACCATCCACAGACCCAATTCTGGACATCTTCGTACGATTTGAAGTGCTGTTCAGCAAGTTTATGTTCAATTGAACGGAACAGGTGAAAATCGGAAGGATCGAGATTTGGTGAATACGGCTGGTGGGTAAGTACTTCCCATTTCATATATTTTAACATGCTTTCAACTACTTTAGAGTTTTGAGGCGTTGCGTTATCATGTAGACGAATGACTTTGCCATGTTTATTGACCCATTCAGGGCATTTAACTATTAAAGACTGATTCAGCTGGGATATTTGGTTTTGGTATCTTTTTTGATCGCACCAGACGCAGAGTATCGTTTTCTTTCTTGAAGTTTGTTTTGATGGTCGACCTGGGTTAATTCATGCTCTCGTAAGTTTATGATTTTCAAAATAGATCCACTTTTCAACTTTTGTCAATAGTCCTGGGAAAAAGACTTTCTTTCGTGTCGTTCTAAGAGCATGTCAGTAATTAATTTTAGGTTTTCTAGTTTTCTTTCATTGATGAGGCATCCATTTTTCTTCCTTGGCAAGTTGATTTTGCGATTGACAGGCATTTATATCGAGTAAATTTTGTAAATCGTGGTTTTCAAATTTCGAAGGACGGACTGGGCGTTCTTTATCCTTTAAACTGAGATCATTACTTCTGAATCGGTGAAATCAACGCTCGCATGTGTCCTGAAGTACTACATGTTTTCCATAAACATCGCTTAATATCCTGCAGTTTTCTGTGACATTTTTGTTCATAATTAAGTAATGAATGTGAACTTCCCGCAAGTGTTCTTCGCTTGGCTTAAATGTTTACATATTTAGATCTAAAAATTTTGAAATTATTAACATATTATGAAAATTTAAATAATCACCCTAGTAATTAGATATTATTCAAACAAATTGATTTATATTTTAATTCACAATTATATTTCGATATCTCACTAAATCTACGAGTATTTTACTCGTATTTTAAATAAATCCGCATTATTTATTTGTACCCCTTATAAAAGAGGAAAGTAAGAATCCTTATATAAAATGTGTTTATTCTCAATACATTTTACTTAAAGTTGATTATTTCTGTCAATTAATATTGTTCGTGTAGCATTCCGTATAAGCCACCTTTGATAATATCGATTTTTATATTTTGTGGTGTGAAGGCAGACATTTATGAATATACAACGAAATTCTTGTTTTATCTTATCAAAAAATCTGCTAAATAGATTCTGCTTAATAAATATATTAGAATGATGTTAAACCTCTAATTTTTTAATTCACAAGAAATAATAATAATAATAATAATAATAATAATAATAATAATAATAATAATAATAATAATAATAATAATAATAA
>JBBMKC010193942.1:0-36850 GCA_037834085.1 Bipalium vagum | reverse complement strand
CTGTCCAATTCTTAGTATTTATTTAATTTAATTAATAACTTATAATTCGTAATCGAATTATAGCTTTTAATTTTGTTATTAATTATTATTTTTTATATGGATATCGGTTCACTTGTGAGCAGTGTGAATCCCAAAATTATTTTATATTTATTTAATTTATTAATACTAAAAATCTATTTAAATTTGTAGTCAAATCTAATAAACTTATAACAATAAAAATAATTTACTAAAAGTTATTTTTCCTTGAATGCTGGACCGTGAGATGTATGATTACTGTTCGTAGAGTTCCGAGTGGAGTTCCGAATTTTATGCTGAATATTGTTCCGAATATTGTTCTGAAATTTGTTCCTAATATTGTTCTGAGTATTGTTCCGAGTATGGTTCTGAGTATTGTTCTGCTTTCCTCTGGATTTTGTCTGGTTGTCTTCTTGACCGCTTGATTCATCTAGACTTCTTTTCGTATTTATATTGTGTGTTTTGATACTGAAACTCTTTAGTATTTATATTATTTTATTTTCTTGTATTTTTATTTACAGCAACTTTATGTTACTATTTTTACATTCCACTTAAAAATTTTTTACTATAAATTTATTTATAGTAACATTATTAAAATTTTTATTGAAAAAATTATTTATAGTAACTATGTTACTAAACGATTTTGTCCAAATATTTTATAAATTAATCATCAAAATGATTAATTTTTAAATTAATTATAATAATAATAATTTTTATATTTTATATATTATTTTATTTTTTTGTTTAATATAATTTTATATTTTATATTCTATTTTGTATTTTTTATTAATTAAACAGACGGAAGGAAAGTTATTAAAACCAAACTCAGGGTTTTAGCTCTTATATGAAACAAATAAATAAAATTACACAGAATTATATTTTGTTTTTGTACATGAAATGAAACAGTAAATGATCACTAAAGATGTTCAAAATCAATGCTAAAATGTTATTATTTTGAAGACTTTGATTGATTTGGTTGGATTGATGTTTTTGAAGGGTTCGCTTGATATGATTGGCCTGAAGGTGGGAGTCTTCACAAGTGGTATATTTTAAATTAGTTTTATTTAAAAACATTTTTTACCTTTAAGAGTAATTCAATTACCTAAAGGTGGTTTCCGTTGCCAAAAAATATCGCTTGATACAAATTTAAGAGAAATAAAAGCAAATATTGAAAATCGAAACCCAGGATTAAAAATTTCGTTGCAGACAATAAGCAATGCATTAAACAAACTTATAATTACCATTACAAAAGTCATAGGGAATTAGAATCAGTGTGGAGGCTTCAGAAATCTTGAAAAACCCATAAAGCTTTCAATTAATAATTCAACAATTTTTTAATCATATTTTGTGACAATTACATTATAATTGATAATATTTTATATGAATAAAAAATGTACTTTATTGAATTAATTTCATGTCTTGTGTAAAAGAATTTTTCCCCAAAAGTGTCGATAAAGAAAAAAATGTATATATAAAATCAAAAAAAATTAAATAAAATATAAATAAATAATTATTTTTTTTGTATAAAAGTATATTCATTAAAACAAACAAATAGATAAAAATATTGCAAAAAATAATATACAGTGCGCGTAAAAAGTCTGTCACCCCCTATCAAAAATACTAATTTTGATATATATTTCAATTTAATTATAAATAGTTGTTTAAAGATTAACTTTTTGTAAAGATTTTTAAATAATGTAATCAAATATAACATATTTTTAAATTAAATTTATCAAAAATGTATAAATTTATTGTTTTAGATAAATAAAATTTTTAGAAATTTAATAGAATTATAAAGATGTTGCATTGTTGCATTACGGAATAATGGAAATTCTTGGACTGAAATATGTCAGCAAATCTTGGAAAAGTACAACAAGACGCATGCAATATATTTGGAAGAAATATCTTGAAACAGGTTCGGCAGACCAACTATTATTTCACCACAAGCTTCACGAGCTATAAGACGCATTTTCAAAGCGAACCACTTTGCATCTTTTCTTTATATCACCAATAGGTACAATTCAAGTTATGTCCGAAATGTATCTGTCAGTACCGTTCAGAAAATTCTGAAAAAATATGGTTTTCGAAGTTATACAGCAATTAAGAAGCCGTATTTGAAAATGCATCAACGGCTCAAAGGACTATACATTCATGTCTGGGGTTGCTTCAGTAGTAATGGAGTTGGACTTCTAAAAAAATCAATGGAAATATGAATGCCGAGAGATATCAAAAAGACATACTTCATGATTTAGATATAGTTGGCAAATGCTTAGTCTGTCCAAAAGCAGCATTCGTTTTTCAACAAGATTTGACTCCTCATCATGAGGCCAAAAGTACCCAGGCTTTCCTAAGAAATAAAAATATTGAAGTCTTACCTTGGCCACGTAATTCTCCTGACCTGAATCCCGTAGAAAATATCTGGGGTATCCTTAAGCGTCAACTAAGTCCAATAAAACATAATTGTGCTAAAGATTTATGGAATGAGATCCAAAACAAATGGTACAACCTTTCTCGTAACACGTGCAAGAAAATTGTGAATTCAATCCCCAAAAGATTACAATTGGTCAAGAAATCAAAGGGATATCCTATTCAATATTAAGACTTGTTCATTTAATAAATTTCGTTGTTTAAAATATTTTTTTCAATTAAAATTAGTATTTTTTATAGGGGATGAACAGACTTTTTGCGCGCACTGTAGTAAGTATAACTTACTAAAAATAGATTTTAGGGGAAAATTAGTTATAGTAAATTTATTATTAGTAAATATATATGAGAAATAAATATAAATTATTATTTATTATTTATTATTATTATTATTATTATTATTATTATTATTATTATTATTTAAAGAAAATATTACTTATTATTTATAAAATTTAAAGTAAAAAATTATATATATAAGTGCATAATTTTATTTACATTGGCAGAGAAAAGATATTTATAAATAAAATCATCACGAACTTATCAAGCAGTGATCACGAGTTAAAAAATATATAAAATGATCAATTCATTTTTAAGTAGACAGACAGTGAAAATTATCCATTCAAATTTTTATGCCCATAGTGAGTTTTTATTGATTATTATCGTAATAAATATATTTTATAGAATACATTAAGTAATTAACAAGTATTCTTTTTATTTATTAATTAATAATTAAAATTAAGTAAAAAATTTTAATTGGTAATTCTTGTGAATTACACAATAATCATTTAATAAATAAATAAATAATCAAATATCTTAATTGGTAATTCTTGCTAATTATAAAATAATTTAATTAAATTTCTTATAAATAAATGTTAGAGTCAAACCCTAAAATCATCTTATCTTTTTTGTTCTCTCTTCACTTCCGAAGCAGCTTTTTTGTGTTAGCAGTTCACATACTAATTAGGGTAGTGAATTGCATTTCTTTCAGGGCTTTTCGGACACTGGTATTTTTATCAGTGCAAAAAGACATCCTTCCTTTAATTAATCGTAACCTTGGTGAATCATTCTTAAAGAGGATTGTTGCAATAGCAATCACTCTGATCTTGTAAAATTATAGAAAAAAGATTGTTATTTAATATAAATAAAATTTTGTACATTGATTTGTTTTCTTAGTCGAATAAAAATCTGAATCAAAAAAAAGGAAAAACTTTTAACCGTTAAGCTCTTAACTCGCTCCACTTTTATTTAAGAGACCTAGAATCAGTAAATGCTGATAAAACCATGGAAAAAAGAAGAAATTGTGTGACATGGTTTAATAACAAGTTTAGAGAAAATTATTCCAATGTAATTTTTATAGATGAATCATCTTTCAATCTTCATCTAAAAAGATTTCAGGCGAGATCTGACGTGGAAGTAGAGCGAATGTAATTTCAACTATTGTGAGAGATAGATCGGTTAGCTTAATTTGTGAGCTTTCAATAGATAGAATCGTATATTCGAAAGTTATTAATAATAGTACAGTGAATGGAGATATTTTTGGTGAATATCTAAGGGATTTGTTCATTGAAATACGTGATATTAAAGGTCTAGCTAATGCATGTTTAATATTAGATAATGCAATGGTTCATCAACAAAAGGATTTAGAAACCATTAATAGTGAATTTGGTTTTAAATTAAAATTCTTGTCTCCATATTATATGATGAACCCAATAGAACTGGCTTTTACAAAATTCTTGTTCGGAAAAGTTAAGAAATAATTTACGTTACGATTAATTTTCAATTTAATTGTTAAATGAAGGGCAATTAAAATTTCTTATTAAATACAGTTTTACTTACTTTTTTAATATTTAAATATATTTTTATCTTTTCATTATTCCAACTTATGCCAGAAATACCAATAAATTTAAAATTTATGCTTAAAATTATATCAATCTGCCTTCAGGTACTTTTTTTCTTTCTAATTTCTAAGTAGCTAACTACTTGATTCAATAGATTTTCTTATTTTTTCTGTTCCGATGTATAATTCTCATAATCTTGATACTTTAATATTATTTAAGAAAACTTTTAATGCAACTTATTTTGGTTTACGAATTAATTAAAAATGTCTGAAATTTTTAATGCTGAAATAAATAATCACCAAAAATGTTTGGACTGATCGAATCATACCCGATCTCAGTATTTTTATAATTATATCATAAAATAACAATCGACTTTTCCTCGAACCAAAACCGAAAATGAATCGAACTAGTTGAGCTGTGATATAACCCCACAATAACGATCCAAATCCACACCCGACTAAAGTAAAAATAAGACAAAATTTTATTCCATATACAAAGTAATTGAACAGAAACTATAAATTAGGAAACAGAATATGAGTTTATTTCAATAATAATTATAGTAACGCAACACACACCAAGACGACGAGCTCGTCGCCTTGGATTTCAAAATCTCTCTTCTTGATTGACGATTATTTAATAACTAATCTCAAAATGATGGCTTTCATGAATGCTGCTGCAGCCAATGAGGCATAAGGTTGCCAAAGACCGCCAGTGCTGCCGTCAATATAATCGGAAATTCCACGAATAAGCGCAAAGCTTCTCAGACCGTTACCTTTGATGGAATCGAGAACCTACAAGGGAGAGATGGAAAATAAATATATTTTGTGCAAAAAAATAATTGACAAAAATAATCGATATATTGTTCATCATGTAATGGGAAAATCGGAAAATCAATTAAAAATATATAAAAAGCACGATTCAATTACAATGAATTTAATTAATATATCGAAAATTACTGATCTCACAAATATTTTTAAATAAAAAATGCCGCGCACAATTCTTCAAAAAAAAACGATATCAAATAATTATTTATTGAGTTTATAAATAAAAATCGATTGATTAAGAATAAAAATAATTGGCTATGTTTTTAGTCTCAAAATCGAAAGATCTAATATTGTTTATATATCGATTTCTGACAAATAACGAATAAGTTTACTTTCTCAGCACGGATCATATGTGTAGAAATCAATCGCAATTTAATTACCTGATCGTATT
Organism: Bipalium vagum; assembly: GCA_037834085.1. NCBI lineage: Eukaryota > Metazoa > Platyhelminthes > Tricladida > Geoplanidae > Bipalium > Bipalium vagum. Next base: position 31,358 of record JBBMKC010193942.1, on the reverse strand, counting down.
CCGAATCATAAGCCAGCAAACAGTTTTCTTTAGAGAATCTGTCTCTGATCAGATCAACGTCAGTGACAGGTCTACCAGACCCAATACTTCCTAAACGAACCGCAGGGAAATCGGGAAAATACAAATGTTCCAACTCTTTCGGAACCTCTGGATGTTTCATATCGAATACTACTTTGTCGGACACCTAGCAATAGTAATAAATAAATAATTAAAGATCAATAATGATAATAAAAAAAATCTATATCAACAAATTTCTGCTTACCTTCAACTTTAGTTTATCGGTATCGGCTGGAGGCCTATTGAAATCGATATCGGACATTTGCAGCTCGGGCAGCACCTCTTGCATGTAGCGGTACCATTCACACGATTTCGGATCGTTTTCAAAAGTGTCCAATACATCATCAATAACTCTGAAATTCGAAACCGAAATAAAACAATGTTGCAGAAATTTTTCCATTATAAAATCAAACTAACTTTTGCAAAGTTTTATCGGTGAACTTAAAATCTTTTATCTCAAACGTGGCCGTGTTAAATGGATCACGGCTATTCTCCAACAAATGGAGCTTTTCACAAAATATGTAAACCGATCCGTTATCGTTGGGATAAGAAACGACGATATCACCAAGACGACTGTGTTTGTCAAACTCGTATACATGGGGAACACTTCCTCCAACTCCAACTACAAGAACATGTTGTACGTCTTGGAAAGTACCTGATGATGAAGGTAAAAAAGAGTGAATTAATCATGTCCGATAAACAACCAAAAATTTATTATTGTCACAAAAAAGCTGCAATAATTAGACTGCCTGACAACAATGGTTAGAAATCGAAAAAAATCAAAGATCAATTTATTTAGCAGTCATAGAAATAAAGACACTGAAAATTAATGACATTTGACAATTCCAGACTTGTTATATTAAAGAAATGATAACTATTCTGAAGTAGAACATCGAAGAATAATCGTGTATTAAGAGAAAATCTGTGTTTAATTTATCGAAAAAGGGACCTTTCTTTGAAATTGGATAGAATCAATCATCTCATGTATTAGACCCCATAACACACACCAAGTAGTCCAAGAAAGAATAAATAAAATGTCATTGATCATTGAAAATATGGATTTCAGTTAACCTTCTCGAGAAAGTTAAGACCTAAATGGACCAGAAAAATTGAACTTGTCCATCTCAACTAAGTCACTTTTTTGAAAAATGTACAATTTTCCTAAATAACACCGGATTAGAAGAATCAATATCGATAATTATAAAATGGGAAAATTGAAAAATCAATTACAAAAAAACCCATAAAGAAAAATATATGTTAAAATGTCAATAATGAATAATAATTCAGGAAAACAAGATCAGGGTTGAACCAATATTGATAAAAATATATTTAAATTTGATTATTATAAGATCGATAAAAAATATATTAGTTTTATATATCAATATTTCCCACAAAAAGAAATTAAATATCGTTGTATCATAAATTCGAAGAGTTTTTAATATTTTTCTGCATTGACTAATCTGAAAGGCATTCTTTTTCATCAGAATAATGTCAGGGCTCACGTGTCTTTCATAACCAACAGAAAATTTACTTTCACTTGTACAAATAATCTCGTAAAGATAATAATAATACAATTATGAATAATAATTTAGTGAATAACATGCAAATCAATTATCAAAGAAACGAATTCATGACACAATTCCTATAAATAATTTCAAAAGGAAATGAAAATAAGGTGCCAAAAATTATTTTTATAATATTGATTTATTATTAAATTTCGAAGTTCTTTAATACCAAGCCTCTTGATTTTATGAAAGTAAACCTCGTTGAAAACTAAATCTCGGTTTTTGAATGAAATCAATAAATCTTTGATTAGAATAAATAATAATAATTAATAGAAAATTTTCAATAAATAAGTATCACATTGATACATTAACAATTATACTAATATAATCAATTGCTATATAGGAATAATTAAAATAATTATTTATAGTAAAATAATAATAATAAAATAATAAATGTTCAGACTGATATCTAATTCATCACCAGAAAACGGTCTCAGTGACAGACAGAGAGAGCAGACAGCAAACCAAACACTGACACACAACATCAACGTCTTCTTGGTTCAATGGAATCAAATTTTGGTATGCAGTAAAAATCAATAGTTTTTGATAATTCAACAATAGAATAAAGTCGTCTGATAATGCCGACAGTTTTAAGCGCCTTAGCAGCTCTGTAACATCTGTGAGAACGATTAACGGAATACTCGGTCAACGATTTCAAGCAGAATCAAATGTTTTACAAAAAGGACAAATGTCATTGTTAAAATATTATCGACTTATTATTTACAACTCGGAAATTGATCAATAAATAATTACCCAATAGTCGAGTAGTTGTATTTGCAGATGAGATTCTTGCTTTCAGTTCCCGACCCACCATCGCCACTTTGGTACTGATGACTTTTTTATTACCGATTCTTCCGATTGTGTACACGTGAGATTCACCTGAAACCAAAAATGATCCCAATATTAATAGTTCCAAAATTAATGATTTGTCGATTCCACCAACCTTCAAACTTGACAAATGTTGTCTTGTCTGTCATCATGGCATCGACCGCCAGTTTTTCACAAAGTAAATTTGTGATAATGGCAACAGTTGGTTTTTCTTTTTGGAATATTTTTTGCATTTGATCCGTTTCCTTGACAACTTTCACATCTAAAATATTTTCCGTTACCATTAATTAAATTAAATTTCAAATAAATTCTGAATCAGGTAATAAAAAAAAGCATTTTGGTTTAATTTTTATTTTCATCCATCAGAAAACACTTAGCTCATTGATTTTTCCATTATTACATGCATTTCTGATATTGGACTTTAGATATTTTTCCAATATTTCTAGTATTTTTCTTTCAAAACTTCAATCTTTAGGGTAAATTGATCTTAGGAAATAACCCTGAATACTTCGATCTGATTAACAAAACGAAAAATAAATAATGACCTATTATATTGTTGAATAGGTTCTGCATTCTTTTTAATTACTAAATTCAAGTTTTATTCAAATAATTAATAATTCCAAATGGATTAGATAATATTCTGGACTTTTGATGATAATATTTTTAACAGAATTTTATAATATTCGTAATTTTAGAATGAATGAAAAAATCAAACTGAAGAGCTAAAGAAGTATTTTAGGAATGTCTTACTTCTCTTGTTTAAATAACTTTTAATTACCAAAAAATTGAAACTTAATAAGAAAATATTATACAACCAATAGCTGGTTTGAAAGGGAATCCTTCTGCCAAGGAACTCTGTACGTAATTTGATTTTATAGACCCTTAACAACTTCATTTTGTGACATGATATTATTATATATCACTTTATTATAAACCACATTGCAATGATGTATCATCACCATGGTGACCGACAAATGAAAAAATCTCGCAACAAGTAGAAATATTTATAGTTGAATGAATGCATATAATATAGATATTTACACGCTTTATATTTCCATCTCCACTGACCACGAATACGTGAGAGAAATATCGAAAAAACACAACTGACAATTCAATATCATCACAGAAACACGGTAAAAATAACTGTGGAGATCCGGGTGCCAATTCTCCATCAAATGCCGTGTGTAAAAGTTGTACACAAGTTTCCCAAAGAGATTTCAATGACAAGTGAACATCAAAACCGGTCCAATGACAATTTTATAAAATTTTCTCATCGATTTACAATTAACCGTGGAACTCGACTTTAGTGAAATAATATAAAACTCGATATATATATATGAATCAATAAAAAAATTCATCAATTAATATTATTTCAGAATTAAATATTATTCAATAAAAAGTTAATAATTGGTCTTTTAATTTAGTAAACATGAAAATCGTTCATATTGTCTTTAAAACATCGCAATGTCAAAGGTAAAATGATATTTTTAATATTCCGATTAAAAATAATTACCCTCATTGTGATAACAGATCTTCCGACGGAATCCAGAAACTTTACCATCGATTACCACCAATTCTATGACATCTTTTGCCAATAGCTCGTCGATTTGCGGTTTAAGGATGCCTTCTTTGGTTTCGAGAATTCTGTAAGAATCAAAAGACAATAAATACCTGGCCTCTGCAACGAGTTAATTGCAAAGCTTACCGAATCAGATCATCCATCGACAAACAGTTTGGATAGGCCTCATCCAAACGGGCTTGTAAATTTTCTTTTACCACGACCTCGGGTGATTTCACTTCAACTCCTACCCAAATTAATCATTATGACAACAGTTACGGTTTTGTGTGAATAGGTCATTGGGAATCAATTGATTTTTTTAAAAAATAGTAATATGGAAATAAAACAGATTACTTTACAAAATCAATTCCATTGATTTTAATACTACTTTTAACAGAAAACATTGTTGTATTTTGCATTGATAATAATTGACATTAGTACATTATAGTCCATAAAAGATATTACAAGTGATATGATGACGATAATAATTAAGATTATTAATATTATTTATTATTAATATTATAATAATATAATACAAAGACCAGCTACTCACACAGCCACAGGTTATGATGAATCAAGATTATGTGAGTGACTCATCTCCATCGATCTTAGGCGGTAGAGATAGCGTAATGAAATAGTGATTCATCATTCCACCGTTCTCAAAATCGATACAATTTGACGATTATATGACCAAAGAAATAATAATAATAATAATAATCAAAATATATAATGTCAATAAAATAGAAAACAGTAAGAGAATCGTTAATAAAATTTTAATTAAAAATATAATAAATGTTATAATTAAATAGTAATGGCCAGTGATCTCTGCTAAGGCAGAGAATGACTTTGGCGGTGTGTTCGGTGTGCCTGTGTGCCATTAGATATTGTAGCAAGTATAATATAATAGAGTAAGTGGCAATTGATTTGATAACCTTCCGGACAAAGTTAGGCACGAAGTCAGTTCTAATTACTTCATTGTGCACTATTGTGTAATTGTGAGAATCAATTTCTTGATTTTTTTGTTCACAGATTAACTGAGAACAATTGTGAGGATTGAATTATCAACAAAATTGAATGCACAACATCAAATAGAAAAAATCGATTTATGACATTTTGATGATTATTAATAAGCACAAAGATAAAAGTAGAGAAAAGAAAAAAAGGAAGACATGCTAAAAAACGAAAATGAAGGAAAAGAACGTGTCATCAAATCAATGCAAGAAAATTAGTAAATATCGAAATAATTCTGATACAACATTCATGCAAAAACTATTTTTTACATGGATACCCAAATCAATATATATAAATATAAAATAGAAATCGACAAAAATAAACAAACACCGCACAGTCAAAACAAAACCAAAATTATATCACACAAGAAATATTTTTCACTAACCGGATTTCTGTAACTCTAATACGAAAAAAGGTTCAAAATGAAAAATATTAAAGCAAACTTGGTACTAGTAATAATTATAATAAAAATCATTAATCATAATAGAAAATTCAAACCAAACCAAACCGACAAAACAAGAAAAAATGACGATACAAAAATTTAAAAAAGAAAATCGAAATTAAACCATACCCTTTTGTACGGAATCAACTTCTAATCGATTTCAATACATAAAATTATATAAATAATTAAAAATCTAAATCAATTATCAAAAAATGAATATTGAAAAAGAAGTGGCCATAATCAGATATTTCGTTTTCCCAATATTTGCCAAGGAACAAATTTAGTCAAAATTGTTAAGTATAAATCCATATCGTTTTTAATCGGTATACAATCTATCAGAACACATTTGGCAAGTAAATCGTTAGAGGATTTTACATCAACAAAATTTTCGGTGTTATGTAATATCATGATGTAAGACTCAGCGGATGTTTGTTTGTAGAAATGTTATCGTTGTTCAAGAATAACCGATAATAATAATAATAATTATTATTATTATTAACTTAGAGCAAAGGCGAAACACAGACCGACTCCATTCTTGAATTGATTAGTAATAGTCTATATAGTCTCATATACCATGCCAACTTATGCAAATTATCGTTTAAGATTATGTGGAAAACGAGGAACAGAGATGTTTATCTAAGTAATTTGTGACGACCTTTGTTTTTTTAACCATATTATTAAAGCACACGCGTTATTATCATTAGAGGTTGAGAGTTTGTTCATCTTGGCGTCATCTGCACATCTGTAAACAGGACATTTAGCCTAGTTTTCCATTATAACTATCAGTGGCAAAGGTTTTTCTTTTATTATTGATTTTGATACAAAAGTAAATAAGCATGAGTAAATCATGACGGTTCAGTGATCAAAGTAATGTAGAAGCCGTAAAATTACTTTTGTGATTTGACTGAAAACAAGACACAAGAGAACATAATCGATATCTTTATCAAGTTTTAAATGAGACAGGAAGAAGGAAAGCAGTAGGAGGAAATTCCTATTTCTACTGAATTTTCTTGAACATTTTCCACTGCTAAAATGAAAAATTTCTAATCAGTGCTAGGATAATTTGAATCAGTAAATATTCACATCGAAATGGTTGGAAAGAATGGAAAAAATCGATTAGGAGTTATGCTTACAGTGATTACATTGAGCAAATCAAGTTGCTTAAACAATGCCATTACAATGTTTTTGCATTTATTGTTAGATCTTTATGAAAAAAGAGCGCTGAATCTGTACTCACAAAACAATGTCTCATTTCAACAATCATCAGAAAAAAGAAATAGGTTAATTAATCAATTAAAATTGAAATCAATGAAACAATTACAATTTTTCCAAGATTTAGATTCGAAAACAACCCATACAAACAAAACAAATACAAAGGGAAATATTGATTTTCAATCTCAACATAATATTGTCTTTTACAGAAACTAAAAGAAAAATGGAACATTATAATTGGCATTGAAAGTTTTACAGATCGGTTCAATCGCACACAATAATCCAGAACATTTTGGGGAGATAAAAAAGCGAAATCGATGTATTACTGACATCAACTAAAAAATATTTAAAAGACAAAAAATTAATTGGTCAAGAATGTTATTTATTGAAAATTACTTAAAGATTGATTGATTAAAACCAAAAAGGTTTTGCACGAGACGAAGAAATAGTGCAATGTCCATATTATGTCACTATTAAACTCGATATACGATCAACAAACGGAAAGGTAGTGGGAACAATAGAAAGTTCACAACATTGATAACAGAAATAGCGATTTAAAGAGAATATTTAACCGATTTTTTGTTATAGCAAAAACTCTAGAATATAAACAAATGAAATGCTCTATGAAAGGACAATAACTGGTTTAATTATTGTAGACATGATTGAAAAATTCTCAATCCTAACAGTGGTGAAGATAACATAATGGAAATCATTAACAAAAACCCAATGTGAATATTTCATCAATTGTTACTAAAAATTAAGTTTTTTCTGTCAAAATATTTTTACTCTGCGGATACGAGCACAATTCTGATTACTGATCTTGATCAAAAATATCGGATCAATGAATTTGTATCACCCTTTTACAGATCCTCACATGAACCAGAAATACTTTTAATAATAATTGATAAATAATGAAAAACAGCACTTAATAACAGAGTTTAACCGATTTAAAAATATCACAGTCAATGTATGACAGGACTTGACATTAAAGACAACTGCAAAGAAATATAAAGAGGGGGATATGTTTGATTTTGTGACATTTTCAATCATCAACGGTGACCTAAGAGATCGAAAAAAAAATTCGATCTGAAACCTTAATTTAACACTAAACAATTGACTTCAGTCTGGAATCAGACATGTTCATATATCACAAATTAATTTAGCGATTTTACAATACTTAAATCGATATTGTTAAAATGTCACAATTTTGGAAGTATTCACTTTCACTTGTTTCCCATTAATTAACAAATCTCTTAATAATTAGAAACAATGGCTTAGACTAAATATAAAAATAAATTATTATTATTATTCACAAACTCGGTTAATAATTGGATCTAAAATTCAATAAATAAAAATCAAGGAAAGTTTCATTAGAATGTCTTTAAGATTAAAATATACATGAGTATTTATAAATGAAAAAAAAATCATACGAGGCACAAGAGCATCTTGTTCCTGTTTGTTTAAGGTGATAAAATCAATATCTACTCGCTTCAGTTTTGAAAACCTTTCTATTTGCATTTGTTTCATAACTTTTTTCACAAAATTTGGATAATCTAATGATTTATCATAAAATGAGTTAGTAAATTATATTAATTACCCTTTGGAAAATCTTTCGGATTTATTAATTCCTTAAAAAACTCATAAGATACATCTAATTTTTCCATTTGCTTTAAATTTTCAATAAACCAGAATTTTAATCGTCTGTTTTCCTGTACAACAAAATAAAATTATAAGAAAGTAAAATAAATAAAGTACCGCATAAGTGTCTCCGGAGGTTTCATTTCGCATCATGCATGTAAACTCTAACTGCATCTCTTGTGGAATTTTATCTTCTTTATCATTTTTTTCTTCTTTATTAATAATTAATCCTGAATGTTTTCCTTGTGCTTCTAAATAAACATTTGCCATATCAATGTCATATAATCGTTCGACTTTAATTGTTTTGACATTCAACTTTTGAGAAGGAGTCATTACGATCTTGTAATTTCTGGTTGTCATCTTTTCTAGAGCTTAGTACACTTAAAGAAAATTATTATTCACGCTTCCTAAAAATAAATTTTAAATTTATAATAAGTAAATTTAAATCTATTATTTCGTTCAAACAAGAAATAAAATATTTGATAGATGTTATGAAAATTCATTTCATAATAATAATTAAGAATAATTTTAAAATTTCTTAGACTTAATTTTTTAACGATCAAATTAAAGTTTTATGGAGGAATTAAATTAATTATTCAAACCAAAGTACAAAAATTTAAATAACAATAAAATTGTGGAAATCAGCAAAAAAACGAAAATAAAATAACACGTTTTGTTTTTAAATCATTCAACCTATCTTCAAAACCTCAAGTATACCAATGTAACAAAATCCATTCAAAGTAAATCTTTGTGACAATCAAATTTTATTTTATTTTTAAGATCAAGAAATAATCAAATTTCGTTTTAGTTTTATAATCAAGCATAATCAAATTTTATTTCGATAAATTTTCTTATTTAAGTATTAAAGACCAAGTAAAGTTTTCAAACGAATAAAATATCTTTTATTAAAAATTTAATAATAATACTTATATTTAATGATAAGTAAATATAATCAAAATATTACGCTGATTCATTTGAGAATGGTAGGGGAGTTGAAACAGGATATTTAAACATGTAAAATAAATAAGTATTTTAAAACTTCATTGTTATTCAAATTCTTTCAAAACTTTTATCGGAAAAATACCTGTGATTGGCCACTAACCTCACTGAAACACACAAGGAGTTAGATCAAGCAATAAATCTATTATTTAATACAAAACCCAACAAAATAATGAAAAGAATAAATGAGTGATAATCCAAGGAAGTTAGAAATTTCAAATGTAAATTGTCGACAAGGAAATATTATTTTAAAAAATTTGGTACTTGTTTGTTATATACCAACAGTTTTTATAAATACCTTAATATAATTCACCAACTGTATTCATATGTCTTTTAAATTTATAATACATTTATTTATTTATTTTATTTTTTGTTATATTAATAAATAAAATTTGGAGTCTGCTAAAAATGAAGAGAAAGCAGTACTAAATAAATGTCACTGGGGAACAGGTCAAAACCACCTTGAAAGTTATGTCACATAGTTCATGTGGAGAAAATCAATATTTCCTAAATATGCATTCTCGATGCTATATCATTGAAGATATCAAAATTTGGTAAAAATGTATAATTTTATTTTTTGTAGATATTTTTAAATCTAAAATAAATTAAGTTTAATAAATAATGTTACCGTTAAATTATTACCAGAATAATTTTAATATATTTAAAAATGAAAACTGTTTGTATATATTAAACAAGTACCAACACTTAAATTATAACAGTTATTAGGATTATCAAAGATTTTCGTTTAGATAGTGTGTAATGGTGGTAAAGGTGTTTATGCAGCTTGTGAATAATAATTTTATAAATAACAACAACAAACAAAATTGCATTAAATCAATATTGAGGATACATTGGAAATATAAGTACGTATATAACTGGTTCAACTTTAATGTGAGATGATAATCAAGCACACGTATATTTGTTTTTCCAGTCTTCGTTTTTTTGGTCTATGCGCGCGCTTTTGGTTTTGTTGACAATGTGTAACGGAAAATGAAAAGTCATTGATCTCATTTGTCGCTGGTTTGGAATTTTTTTTAATGGTTTTAATTATAAAAAAACTCAACAAGAAAGGTCTCATTATTTATTTCGATTTCTTAGGAACATTTTAAATGCCAGATTCAATGACAAGAAAGTTATCAATCTTATCGACCTGAAAGTGCCATATGATGAGCGTAGTAACGTCTCTGAAGGTCGTAAAAGAAACCAGAAGACATATGCAGGACTCTCTCAGCAAATAGCATTTGTAACGCGCAACAAAGTTGATATCTGGACGATTAATCTCAGGTGCCTCGGCTCCTGGGATTCAGAGAATGATAACGTGTTCCGTCGATTTGCCTTCAAGAAAAAGAATATACACTACTTATCAACTGACATGATATCATATTCATTTACAACATGTAGCTAAAGGTTGATAATCTTATTATATAAAAGTACTTTTTATCTCTATTATCATAATACATATTATATAAAGTAGAGTATCATTTATTATTATTAATTAATAAGAGAAAAATAAAAATAAACTTTACTAACTTAAATAATCAAAATCTTAATATACTATCTAATTATAAGATTTAAAATTATTTTTCAAAAAACCTTAACAATTTTATATTCTTAAAAAATATCAACTTTTTTAACTCTTCATAAAAATTTTCAAAAAATTTCTTTTTTTGAATAACTTTAAAATCATTACTAAAAGAATAATATTTTTAATTTTCTTTACTTTTAAAAATTTTAATAACTTTACAAACTTTATTAAAATTTTTATTAAAAAAATAATTTAAAAATCTCTTTTTTTACTAAATTATACTTATTTTTATTTTATCTTTCTTTATTGTACTTATTTTTTATTATTTTATCTTTATTTTTATCTTTGATTTATATATTTATATTAAATCGTAATTATAACCACGGCTCAGGATAGGATTACACAGGGGATTGCTTAATGGCCTAAAGTAGATTAACGCCCAAGGCTCATGGGTGGAGAACAAAAAGGGTCAATAAGTAACTCTCAATGAATGAATCAAGGAACTATATCATGATTCATTAGCTCATTTACACAACAATATCCTGAATTAGGCAGACTGCAAATCTCAAGGCATGAGGGTGAAAAGGGTTAGAACAGTGAGGTGGAAATTTTCTTTTAACGTTTACTGAAAATCTTTTTATGATGATGGGTTAATAAGGGATTTTATGTATAATTTTTATGATTTTCCTAGAAGGACTTCTTATAAGAACTCAATACATATAAAAACACCTATTAGTATCTTTGCGCAGATGCAATACGGTGAAATAAATACTACTGTTCTTCGGAAGGTACGATATTTTTAATTACCTATGTAATTTCACTCGACTTAAATAGTGTAAGAACCTGGTTGCAGTAGATAACCAGGCAACGAACGGTCATATTGCTCTGTTGCGGGATCCCTGTAGCCGAAAGGCCGCTTGTAATCAATATCCAAGCTCTGTCATAATGACGAATACCCAAGACGACAAAGGAGGAAGATTGTGCCGGATGCAGATTTTCCTCGTGAGAGGCAGTTTTTTCTTAAATAAATTTTTGTTGATGATAGAAACACAAAGACCTGGTCTTATTTATTTTTATTTTTTTTTACTGTGATATTGTTTGCTTTTATGACTTAGGGTATAGGGTAATTTCGAAACATCTAATAGGTGATGGATTGAGTGAGTTAGGAAAAGTTCCTCCTAGCCGCAGTTGAGACGGTAGACTTCTTTCATAAGATTTTTATGCACAGCTGAAGGTTGGCAAGGAGAACCAAGTAAATTTCTTTATTTTCTTGTTAATCCTTTCAAATCTACTGTCGAGGACTGGTGAAGAAGAGCTGACAGGGCTGACGAGGCTGCTGACGGAACCTTCGGAAAGAAGTAACCAAAAGATGATGCCAAAGATGGCTAATATTTGTTTCAGTTAAACTATATGTATATATTTGTCTAAATATTCAAAATCTTTATTTTAATAAATATGACTTCAGGCCGAATACAATGGAAAGTAATAGAACATAAAAATTATGATCACAATAATGACCTTTGGAGAATTAGATAGTGCAATAATCTAGTTAATTTTACAACAGTTTTATATTATTGTTGTAATAAATTGAAAGCTCATTGTCAAGCTGATTTAAGAATTGCCTATGATAAAAATACTGGTAACATAACAAAATCAACATTTATTTTAATTGAAACTTTCACATCATCTTTCGGTTGTGGTTTTAATTTTTCCATTTGTTTTAAGATTTCCTTTTCACTCATCTGATACTTCAAGTGTTCGCCATTCATCGGCTCGTTTTGGCGTTATTTTTGTTTTTACAAATCATCAGCAAGGCAGGGGTGCGCTTAACACAAAAAAGATAATAATTACCTATTTTATACTTCTTATGTGGTTTATTACGATTGATTGTACGACATTGATCATTCCTCGCATTGCATTAGTTGATTGATTGTACTCAATCCAAATCTTTTAAAAGAAAAAATTATCAAAATGCACGAAAGAGGAATAAAGAGAATTTTTAACATCTAGAAACAACTTTCTGATTAACAAATATCTGTCCCTTTAAGAAAGATAAGCAATGTGTTATCTAAGTATAAAAATCAGAAAAAAAATGAAACTGATAATGAAAATGAAATATTTGTCTAGGGAAAATCTAATTGAAATATGTAATAATAATTTGCTTAGTGATGAAAATGAACCATTTGTATTGTGCTATTCTTCAGATCAAATTCGTGTGTTAATAACAATGAAAAACATATTTTGGTTTAGTGAATCTATTAATTTACATATTGATGCTACGTATAGATTGAACGTGGTTTCTTTTCCTATAATCATTGTCGGGTTTTCCGATCTAAATCGTACGTTCTTTTGTTCATAAATTTTCTTTTGCCAAAATGAAGACAAGTATACATTTCTGTGGATTTTTAATGCAATGAATGATTATTATTTAAAGCGGAATTCCCTTAATTTAAATGCACACAATGTAATTGATGATAATTCGGAGGCAGTAAGGTCAGGTGTAGGAGAATTTGATAGCACTCTCCAACGCACAAATTGCTTGGCACATGTTATTAGATTAAGTAAATATTTACCGAGATTTTTTTCTGCAGCAAAATCTCGTGTCGAGAATTTGTGGTTTGTTTCGAGGAATTTTAATGTTTTCTCATCATATTTAGCGTGTTTTTGGGACAAAACTGTTTTTAAGCTCGAAATTACTGAACGAAATTTTTAGACCTTTTTTTGACAGAATCATATTGTAAGTACACCTTTTCATACACGTTACACAATTTATTTCTGAGGGTTGTATTGTATTTTTACCTTTTTGGTAATAAAACAATAAAATGATTCTGAAATGCAATTTGTAAAAATCAATTGCAAATCCACAGCCATAAATATTAGTTGACATATTTAAGCAAACTTTAAAATAAATCATGCGCAAAATATCAATTAATAAAATGTATAGGGAGGATATAATTTGTAATCAAACAATCAAATGTCTTAAAATTGGGAAGAAATGTAGTGTAAAAACGAAGCATTGTAATGGATCGGTTATGGTCTGGGGATGTTTTTCAAGTTGGGGAGTTGAAAATGTAGTCTTCATCGATGAAATAATGTATAGGCAAGATTATTTAAAAATTTTAAAAGATAATTTGTTTGAATCTGACTAAAAATTCAACATGACAGAGACCCGAAACATACGGCCAAACTTAACGTATTAGCTTCATGAATCCGATATAAATGTCATGAAATTGATTGGGTAATCATCTGATATGAAACAAATTGAAAATTTATTGGCTTTTTTGAAGAGAAAACTGAAGGAGAGACAAGTTACTGGGAAAATCATTTTGAAAAGGTGTATCTTGGAGGAATGACAAAAAATGACTCCAGATTTTTGTAATAACTTGATGAGTTCTATGAATAAGCGCTGTGACATGATCATTAAGAATAAAGATGGACCAATTAATTATTAAGAACAAAATTTTGTTACTAATTGTTTATCTGTTTAACATAAATATATTCGTACGGATATTTTTTGTGTCACTTATTTTCAAACTTTTCAAATAATTATGCTTATATTTGTAAAACAAACTATTTTCATCCTCTTATTGTTTTTTTAAAAATGCAGAATTGGCTGTTATAATTAGAAACAATGGCCTTTTAAAAATATTCTAACAATTTTTCCTTAAATGTTATTTTATTATTTGCAATATAATCGTACGGATAATTATTGGAGTAAAAGTATATAAGTAAATATAAGTTAACAATAAGAAGAGGTTAACAATAAATAAGAAGTTAACAATAACAATATAAGTTAACAGTTTTTTTATTTATAACTGTTTATGTATAAAAAATATTATTAAAAAATTATAAATGATGAAGTTAAAATACAAAAAATAATTTTAATATTACAAATCGCGAAATATTATTAAATGGAAAAATAATACATTGGATAAAAATCGCCACAAGATTGAGACAGTTATCTATCTCCCAGGAAAACAAAGATTTCTTTTTACAAATTCTGAAGGAGTAAAAATATTTGTCAGTCAATTTCTGAATATTCTATTATATTGTTACTATCCATATCAAACCTAACTTCTCTTTTGGTCCCAGGAGCAGACTGTAACTGGTTTCTGATATGGTATGGTTTATTTAAAGGTTCCGATGAAGGTAAGGGCTTCAAAGAGGCACTCAATATTCTTGTATTAGAATTTCGAAAAATGTTAGAATAATGCACAATGTTTGCAGGTTTTTTCAAAATAGATTTTTTTGGATAACTAATTTGACTAGAAGTTTCAACTGAGTTATAATTTTCTATGTTTAACGGACTTGGATTTGAACTGATTACTGATCGTGAAGGTTGTTCGTCAGGTTGATTTTTTGGTATTAATTTTGTTTCTGAATTGTCAATTCGATCTTTATCTGATTTAGGATGAACAATTGAAGTATCGGACATTTTTGTCAGAGGATAAATGACCGGGTCGTATTCCACAGGTTGCGATGACAAGGGTTTAGAGGAATGTTGAGCTCCAAAGGGTCTTGTTTCATTCTGAATGTTTGGATATTTATAACGAAAAGTCACAGGCTTATTTTGAAATGATAAAATTTCAGATGGAGTTAATGAATCGGCTTTTCTTACGAAATTTTTAGGTGAAGAAAAATTAATGAAATAATTTGGTGATAAAGAATACAAAGGGCTGCTGGTTGTGGATTTTTGAGGTTTATTATTCAAAAGATATTTATATGTAAGTTCTTTACTTTTGTTTGGAAGAATCAAATTGGTTACTGTCAAATGATTTGTTAATGTTCCCGACATGGATTGAGATGTGGATCCCATTCGTCTAGCAGTGTACATAGCACTCCGAGATCGTACCGGTTTTCCATCAATCGACTGGCTGGAAGTATTCCATAATTTCCGATTGTACCATTGTGGACTATCCATTGTTAAAGTGATGATGCACTCATAAAGTAATCAAAAATAAAATTAATATGAAACAGCAAATATTTATCAAGAAATAGCTTCACTTAACTTGTAATGATATATTGATGTATAAGGCTTGCTTAACTTTTCTCTGTAGCTAAGACACACGTTTTAAACATTTATATTATTTACACTGAATATATCAATTAATTTTGCATATTATTATTATCACTCGGCTTTAAATATAATATTGGTATAATTAGTAAATTATTTTATTCACCATTTTCAATAGAGCAGATAAATTAATTTAATAAAAGAATACATTTTTGTTTTATTTTAAGATTGAAATTTAATTAAAAAATAATTAAATTAAAATTAATTAATTAATAAAAATTAAACATCTTTTTGAATTAGTTTTTTATTGTTAAATACATTAAAAAATTGAGCTAAAATTGAAGGCGAAGACAATGTTCACTTATATCAATATCTGAAAGTAACAAAAGATTTAATTTATTGTTTGAATGCTGTTACAACTTTCATAAATCTTTAAAATATTTAATCTTGTTCCATTAAAAGTAACGAAGAAAACAACCTTAATAAAATGTGCGGTTCATTGACCTAGGGAAGAATACTTGTATTATTATTTTATTATTAATAATATTAAAAAATACAGAAAATAATATTATTTCGAAACCGTATATATGAGTTTAAAACGATTATAACAGGGTAATATAATTAACAAAATGTAGTTATAATACATTTGTAAGTGACATAAATTAAGAATAATGAAAAAGCGTCAACATCTTATCTTAATAACTACTTCATCGATTCCTTGGAAATGATTAGTAAATATTATATTTTTATAATTTTTATTCTGTGAATTATCTCTGAATTTAAGTAAAGAATTTAACAGAATTTCTTTAAAATGTTTTTATGATGTTTCCAAAAAATTTTAAACAATTTAGAGAGTTTCTGACCACTTTATATACATTTTGGTATATAAGGATCAAAGGTCTTGTCAATTACCAAAATTAGTTGTGGGACTATATTATGAAATGTGTTTCAAAATGTTCCAATTTTCATTCCGATTTATAAGTATAATTTTGATAAATGCAAACGAGCTGTTCATTTCTAAGAAAATTATAATTTTCTTATTAAAAATTAAATTAAATTAATTTATACTGGAAAATTAATGATAGGTCTTTTAATAATATTCTATTTTCTAAGAGAAATTAATCATTTTCTGAATGAACAGAGTAAATAAATATAAATAATTTCAAGGTTGATATCTAAATTAAGTTGTCTAACTAAACTACTTTATTAAGAAATAATTAAAATAAAAGTAAGGGTAAAAAACTAAAATTAATGACAATATGAAGATTTTAAAAATAGTAATAATAATATTAATAATAATAACACCAATAATAAGTGATAATATTAATAAAATGAATAATAATAATAAATAATAACAATAACAGTGATGAAAAAATCTATAGTTTTCACTTCTATTACTTTCTAATACTATTTTTAGCTAATATTTCAGGTAATAGTTTTTAATAACAAATTAGCTCTAACAAATTCAGATTTCATTTCACCCTGAAAATGTCAGTTAACGAAAGAATGTTGGTTTACAAAGAGACAAATTAACGTTCAGTTGTCAGAAATTGGCCATAACAATTATTCATTGTTTTGCTTAATCAATTTTTTAATTGTCTTTGACTTGCGCGTATTTATTATTAAATATCGTATAATTAAATAACAACAATGTTCATTTATCTCTCTAAAAATTAGATAAAAAATAGAATATTTAAACAAGAGAATATTCTATGAGGCATAAGTTAAGATGTTTTTAAGTTTCCATTAGAACTACTCTTCAAATTGTACTTCATTCTTATAAAGCAATTTCCGTAGAATTTCTGGTGTTATTGCAACCCATTGCACTTGTAGTGTCTCCGAAAGACAGTTTTCTGAAAATGGCTGTAATTGCCGAATTTTCTGTCCAATTCATCGAACAGTAATTCAATAGGGTTCAGTTTTTGGCGATTGAAGAGGTTATTCCATTATTTCGAGGATATTCTGTTATTCTAACTCCTCAAAGAATGCTTTGCATATCTTGGTCTTATGTTTGGGATTATTGTCATGCATAGATATATATTTTTCTTGAAATAATCGTTTCATGGATGGCCTAACCATCCTTTCCAAAATATCCTTATAAACCTATTTTTTCATGGTTCCTTCTATTTTATGCAGCTGGCCAATAGTTTCTCCCTCAAAGCATACCAAGACATTAACGGAACTGTCTCCAAACTTCCTTATATCTTTTGGCAGAAAATCTCCGAACGAATGTTAAGCGAGGAGAACCTAAAATATGGAAGTTCGATTCATCTGTCCATAGGACCTTTTCCCATTGGTCAAAAGTCAAATCTCGATATTTTGCTCTATAAACTTTTCTAAATTAAAGAGTTTTTGTAGCTACTCGAATGTACAAGTAAAAATTGTTCAACCTGTGTTTTATTGTAGATACGCTGACATTCACTTCCTGAAATTTTTTAGCTATAATTCCAGCTATTAGGTGTCTATTTAATATGCAATTCTTCTTATTTTCTCTATCCTGCACTCTGTTCGTTTTTCTTAGTCTCTCGCACCTCTGGTTGTCTTCATCACATCGTTGATCAAGAAATTTGTGAAGTGCCAATCTAGATAATTTCCATTTTCTAAGAAATTTGAACTTGAGAATAACCCTCTTCATGATAAATCAGAATTCTTTATCTTTCTGTTATAGTTAATTCTCTTATTTTTACCATTTGTCTATAATATTTATATTTTTATGGCAAAGAAGCACAACTTACTTTGAAAATGCACTTTATAAATAAAAATAAATCTATATGATAAAACAATGAAAATTACATGTTACATAACACAATATAAAACTATAGGGGAATCTAAAAATAAATGCAACAGTTAAGAAAGAATCTTATTTCAAATTTCGACATTCACGTATTTTTTAGTTTCTGAAATCAATACCTGTATATCAAATTAAAAATTGCACCTGAGATTTGCGAACTAACATGAATAGCAAGAGTATTTGTATAATCTAAATAAACTTTTTTGACAAAGTAGATTCTTACAAATATGATGTTTTCATACTATATTTAGAATTGTGAGTACCTACCTAATATTTTTGAGTGGTAGTGTATATTTTTTGTATGAATTTTTTGAATCTTTAGATTCCTTAAATATTTCAAAAATATGAAAGTAAATATACGGGGGTCAGTCATAAAAATAATAATTACAAACTGAATAACTTTTAATTAAAGTAAAGAATAACATCTCATTTTGAAAGTGAAAAGTTCCTCTGCAAAAAACTACATTTCAATCTACTAGATAAGGGAAACTGCAATCAAATGATAAAACTCAGAAAACAAGTAAACAAAAACATTAGTTTCTTTAATTGATTCCCTGGTTTATTCTTAACACATCACAGTAACGTTTCTGTAAATTACCTAGAGATACATATTACGTTATTTCTGATTTCAGCTGACTTACCATTTAAAATTTCTATTAGGTAGTTGCATTAATTCTCGCTGATTGTTTTAACTAACTTAAGTATTAATATTTAAATTTTAACATAATGGTATATTACAGTCCCTTGCCATATTATTAGGGACACTTAGAAAAATGTATAAATTTTAACTTTGTGGGTGTTTGTTGGAATATTAATATAAAGTAATTAGCTATTGAAGATGTACAACGATAATCTGGACATTTTAAAATTAAACCATATTAATATTATTGTCAAATTCTAAAATTTATTACCAAATTTTGGATTTGAAACATCATTGGTCCAAATCCGGAATTTAACAGATTTCACTATGTTTTATATTTATGTCATAAAATATTTATTTTTAAAGCATAAAGTACCTTTAATGTTATTTTTTGTAATAATGAAATAAAATTCTATATGAGAACATTAATTAAATTTAATATTTGTTTGTAGAGCACATTTTTGAAAAGTTACATTATTTGGAATGGGAAAAGGTAAAGACATTACTTTAAGCCACATAGCAAAAGTGGAAACCTTGCTGAGCTATATAGCTAAGTTGTACAGCAAACGAAGACCAATCTATTTAATATGAGGAATTTTATCTTAAAAAAGTATATTTGTAGGAGTCGTTGTTTAGCAGTTTTATCTCAAAAGAAGTACTGCAGAAAGTTATAGGATACTTTCAGGAAATGGTTGTTTCATCAAATAAACAAAGTACATATCCCAAAACGATTAGACATTTTTCAGAAGCTGCTCAGCAGGCAAAAGAAAAGCCAATTTTACAACTCATTATTACTTGTGGTGAAAAATGAATATTTTATGAAAATCCGAAACCAAAAATATATTATGTGATGCCTGCTGAAACCAGAAAGTCAGCACCATCATCTTTTGAGATCAGTAGTACAAATTATTTTAAGCTACTGAACATCACTTCAAAATTCATTATAATTTCGAAAAGATGACTATTCTATGCATTACGAAGAATAAGAAACTATTATTACATGTTCCATATTGCTCTCTTTTTATAAAAGGTATTATTGTATAATTATCTTAATTAACGGTAAATGAAAAGATAATTCATTTATGTATACAGAACCTGTCAGTTCAAAGTGATAAAATATGAAAAAGGACTTCTCACTCAGTCAAGTGGAATTAATGAAAAAAAATTTAACAATTAATATACTCTTCATAAAACATAACATATTTACCTCAGTTATGAATATCTGATTCTTATTTCAAAGAACATAATATGTCACATTAAAACAAAAATGCATATGGTTATTTTAATTTGTTTATATTCGATTTTTACATCTTCAGAATAATTTTTAAAACCCTAATCATAAATGATTGGTGGAAATATAACTTTTAAATATGCAAAGGAGAAAAATAAATAATTTTTATTTACTTTTCAAATTTTTTTTATTATAAATTTTATTAAACACTGAAGAATTAAATATTTTCCCATGTTAGGATTTTTCGGTGTAGAAACTAATTTGCCTCTGTCTATTTTGAAAAAGTATTATAAGAATTATAATTTTAAAAATATATAGTTGAAACATTTCATTTTATTATTTTTATAATCTTAATTCCCATATTCAGGCCTGGTATATTTTTCCTGAAACACCCTATTATTTTGAATTCAATGCTATTTCTTTGATTATTTGTTATTTTCGTTATTGTATTCCTAAGTAAACCAGTATCTTCTGCAATCTGACAATTTTTTGTCGCTTCATTAGTGGGCATTCTTATCATACTTGAATACAATTCATGCATTATCGATGTTCTTTTTCTACGATTGATATATTCTTCAGCCATAATGAAAATTAAATAAAAATCAATGCCCATATAATTTTGCAAGCATGCAAATATAAAAATGAGAACCCCTATAACATTATCAAAAAATCTTAAAGTCAAATGAGCAAGCAATGAGAATATCTGCTAAAGGGATATTAATATGATAATTAAAATAATGTAAAGTAATTCGAATAAAATACTCTTTAAAATAAAAGTTAAGTAAATATAAAAATGAGTAAATATGAAAATAGAGAAGTTAATAAGACAAAGATTTCTCACATTACATCCCAAGAGAATTTCGTTGAAGAGAAAACTTTAAAAACAAAAATCCTTTTAATAATAATATAAAGAAAAAAAAATTATGTTTATTTACTCTTAATGTGTATTTTAAAAATTAATATTTATAATATACGAAAGTCTTCTTTTCACTTCTCATCTCAACGAAATCGTATATCATCTTATGAAGATCATAGTGAAAAATATATTTCAGTCATTGATTATTAATGACACTGCAAATATTCTTATCAATTGTTATCATTAATCTTCCTTAATACTTTCAGCATATGAATCGTCTTTAGTTTCCTCTTCCTCGTTTTGCACAGAAATATTTTCAGAATCACCTAAATGGGAATCAGTTAACCTCTCTTGTATGTCATCATCGTTATGATCATCATAATGTTCTCCTTCATCATTTTGCAATTCCTGTTCTTCATAAATTTCTTCAGAATTCAAAATTCCGTTTACAAAATGATCTAGATCAATATTATCATTATATTCCATTCTGCTTTCCAACTCTGAATCTTGGTTATCACAACCTTTGTCAATTTTTTCATTTATGTTAATATCTCCATTTGCTAATTGTTCACTGTCAAGCTCATTTTTATTTTCTTCTAAATCAATTTCTTTGCTTTCTAATTTTTGATCTTCTTCATAATCTTCTTCTTTATCTTCATTTGTCATCACAGACTTTTCTTCCAACTTTTCAGAAATAATTGGTTCATTAATTTCGTTTTCAACTATGTGGTTTTGAGCTTCTGTAACGCTTTCCGTTTGAACCACTTCTTCAGTAACGTTAAAAATTTCTTTATGAGCTGAAACCAAAAATTTTCTCTGGCACCGCTCTATTTTTTCTTGTATACTTTGCTTGTGTACCTAGAAAAGATTATAAAAGTTAGAAAAAAAAGAATACTTGCTTCAGGAATGAGAAAATTATGAATAAGATCTGCCACTATTTCTTCCTGTTGCAACCTTGTATTGGTTAGTTCGGTTTCATATGATTCTTCATTGATCTTTTGAGCCAACTGTTCAATTTCCATTTTCGATATATGTGATGCACTCCAATCAATATTAAAATCAATAATATCTTTCAGATATGTATCAACAGTAGCCTGATTAACTTTCACCATCTTAAAACATAATAAGAATAATATAACTATGTAGTATCTAATATATAATATTTATCATATATACTAACACTAATAATAAAATGATAATGAATAATAATAATAATAAATAATAATAATTATTATTATCATTATTATTATTAAGTCACTTTTTCATGTTTTACAGGAATTAAATGCTTAAGGTTTTGTTTTAATATTCTATGCAATTAATATTATTTATTAATAATAATAATTATGAAAAAAACCTGTTTAAAAATCTCATCTTGTTCTCTTCTTCTTCTTTCTTCAACTTGTCGTAAACCACTTTCTTCAGCTTCACGGATTCGTCTTTCTCTTTCAGCCAGCAAGGAAAATGCGTGAATTCTTCTTTCTTCTTGAACTCGAAGGAGCTCTTTGCTAAGAAAATCGAAAATCTCTCCCATACTTTCTCCTTCTAAGTATGATAGGCTTTCATCAATATGATTTTCCTGTTCATCAAAATTAATTTAAAGGCTATCAGTAATTTTTTAACTCTATGTTCCAATAGAAGTCTTTGTCTTTGGAGACTTATAACTTTAGCTTTTTCTTGTTTGTCTATTTCCATCTCATTAGACAGTAAGGAATGCGTAGATCTAAGTTCTTCGATCAATTCCTTTCTCTTCTGCTTACCTTCAAACATCATAGCCTGAATAGCCCTGCCTCTGATAATCTGTTGTAACAGTATGATTTCTCTTCCCTTATCCTCTTCATTCTGATTGTAATTATAAAAAAAGTCATTAAGAATATTAATTTTACCTCATTTGGAATAACAATTGTAGGCGTTGGTGGACGGGGTACAGGTTTTTCAATTTTCTGTAAGAATCTTAGTGGTTTTTCTACTTTCTGATCAGTAGACGTTGTCTTCTTGATACTCTAAATTATAAAATTCAGTAAAATTAACAATTCAATTTATGAATTATCAATAAAATAAACGTGACGATGAAAAAATAATATAATTTCAGAAATGAATTTTGATAAAAACAGTTAACTCTGTTACGAATAATGTGAAGTTAGTTCTTGTAAACACTGAAGCAAGAATAAATGAATTAGAAACATAATTAAAATTATGTAATGCAAAAACTTATAAAAGGAATATTTTTATTGCTAGTGATCGCTAAGTTATCAATATTTTCGATATCAGTTGAATTCATTGAAGAAAAAACGCTGTAGACAAAAATGTTTATTTTAAAATAAAATTTTACTTTAGAAAAGTAAATTATTTTAATTAGTAAAAACGTTAAATATAAAATTTTCTAAAATTATTAATTTTATTTTTATTAAAAAACTTTAACAAAAACTAAAAATTAAAATTTTTATTAAAAAACTCTTAACTTTTAATCTTATTGCATTAATTTAAAATTATTAATTTATAACGTACTTACAATTATAAAAAATATATTAAAACCAATTATAATTAACAGAAAAAATAATAAATTAAAATAATAAAAGACATGAAAATAAAATAATCTAAAAAATAAAGATAATGAGAAAAGAAATTTTTTACTAATATTCTCATTAAAATAGTCAAAAGAAATATTAACCTCATGTAAACCCTTTAATTTATCTTGCTCTCGATATTTTCGTTTCTTGTAACCAGCAGCGGTATATTGATTCTTAATTGGAGCGGTTATTTTTGGATTAAGGACGTAATCCGGAAGGGATTCTTCCAATTCCAATAGACCTAAAAATGATCAATATGTGGCTTAACCAGCTCTACGAATTTCAGTAAAATAAAATACCATTATATGTCGTTAGAAAACGACTATTTACGACAGACTGTTGTGAATTCTTATCAAGGAATTGACCGATTCTTGTTAAAGGAGCCCATGTTTGAGAAGAGAAATCTGAGTATTCGGATATGATACCTCTTGACATGTGCTTATTTTCTATACTTTTCCTACTTTTCAATAATTGCCTTATAGCTTTTATATATGTATTAACATTATTATAAACATGAGCACTATTGAAAACCTTTTATATATTTCAATCGAAGTTTGTAAAATATATTTTCTTTTTCCTCCTGCTTTTTATTCCAAATTCTGTCCAGTTTTTGATTGCTCATTTCTTGAAAAGCTTCCTCTCTTTGTCTTAACAGTTTTATTAGGACCTCCAATCGCAATCTTTGCAATCTGGAAAATAATACAAAACATATTTATCTACATTTAATACAATTAAAACAAAAGTATCACTCTTCAATTTCTTTTTCTCTAATTACCCACTCTTCAGTTTCGATGGCATCCATCATTTTACGACGCTTTTCGGATTGTGAAAAATCATTTAACGGCGGTAATTGAGCTTCTAAATTTCTACGATGTCTAGCTCTATCAATCATTTCTACTTCGTGCAATCCTGCTGGAAGACCTCTTCCGCAAGTCAAACTGGCCAATGTTAACACTTCTGGTGCTTCTCCTGGTTGAACTATATATTCGGGAGTATAAGGAACGGTTTGAGCTTCAGAATCACGAAAAATCGTTTGAGTTCCTCTCGATTTAGTAGGAGTATAACGCATGTCTTCTTCAGTGAATTGGTAAATATTTTCTGACTGCTTTGTTGCTAAAACCACGTCTGGAGGAATCTATTAGAAATATATATATTTAAATAAATCTCATAATAAAATGTAAAAGAAATAATTGATATAATTATTAAATACACTTATTATATTTATTCCTTTATCAATTTTTTGATTAATTGTGGAACGGTTTTATAATATATATTATTATAAATAGTTATATATTATAATATATTAATATAAAATATAATGAGAATGGAAGATTTCATTATTGGATATGTAAAAAAATGATAAGTGTAAATAAATAACGTAATGCTTAAATATTATTGAAATAAAAAAAACCCCCAACCTGTGATGCAAATGGAATAATTGGGCGACGAAAATATCTAAATCTATCTTTTCCACCAACTTCTACTGAATCAACATAAGAACACACTGCTCTTCGTCCAAGTGCTGAAGTATCTCTTAATCTGAACGAGTTGATAAATGATATTAAATAAAAAAGTTTTACTTTAAAATGCTTTTCATTATTAAATTGGCTTGATCATTAGTTCCTCGCCAATGTCTGCTTATGAACTTTGGAACAGAGTCTTTGGTTATTATTCTAACTTCTTGTCTTGGATAGTGGTTTAAGTCACTAAACATAGTAGGATAATTGGGAACCATCTGAATTTTGTCTGGAGAAATATTAGATTTATATGTTGCTCTAGCATGATCTCTTTCACTAGATAATTGATATAGTCTATCTAATTCACATGAGTAAACTGATTATAAAACAAATCTTGTCATCTTTACCATATAAATAATCGTGTTGCCTTTCTACAACAACCGTTCGAGTTTGGCTCATTTTTATTAAATAATTTTTTAAAAAAGAAACCTTATTTTAACATGGTAACTCCGTAGTTAAACAAATTCTGATTTATTTCTATCAACTTTATTACATATTTCAAATAAACTTAATTAAATTTTATATTTTTAAGGCTACTCGCCAGTTTCATTTAATTATTCAGTCTAAAATTAAAAAATAAAAAGTAGCAATTTGAAATCCTAATTACTCAAATATTTTCAAAAAAAGTGAATTCTCAAACTTTGTAATTTAATAATAAATCCATAATATTGATTTACTATTAAAATAATATAAATTTTTAAAGTCAAAGATATTTGGGAAGTTATATTAATTTATAGATACACAAATAGTTGTTAATTAAAAAGAATTTAAAAACAGATATGATGTCGAAAGAGACAAAATCGAAAGTCATTATATATGAACAATTTTTAGATATATATTGATTAATTACAAAATAACTTCTTAAAAACAAGATTAAACTTATAAGTTTCTTAATTAAAATATTACATAAAGTAATTTGATTTTCAAAATATGACATTTTCTTTAAACATTGATATGTTTTATAAAATATATTATTATATTTTTCTGTAATTAAATATTTAATTCTATTTAACTTGAAATATATTAACAACGAACTGAATTTCAATTTCAATAATGATAATCTTGGTGAAAAACATTAAATGATTCCCATTAGTTTTACATTAATCAAGATTATCTAATGATGTTTATTCCTTGAGAATATCATATTTTTTTAGATTTTCAATTAAATGGTTAAATTAAATATTTATCAAGGTAAAAATTTCGATTTCAGAAAAATAATTAATTAATTGGAAAATCGATTTACCAAAAATGAACGTACGAAACACAATGAAAAATATAATTATAAGTATTATTTTAAAATTTAAAATTGTATTCAAGTATACTTATCAACCGTTTTTAGATTAAGAATAGACGAAGTAATTGATTTTTTCACTATTTACCAAAATCCTCCTATAAATTTCTAAAGAAACCATTAAACATATATATTTTGATTCTACATTATGAAATTTATATAAAGCATAAATGTCCAGTTTCACGAGTACATATTATTAAGTTACAAAGTTTGAGAATTCACATTAATTTTGAAAATATTTGAGTAATTAGGATTAGAAATTGATATTTTCAATCTTTTACTTAAAATTTTTATTTTATTGATAAATTTGTTTGAGATCCTAAATAATAAATAATTTTAAACATTTTTACTTTGAAGTTATTGAATGCCATTAGAAAATATAATAAATCAATGATTATTAATATTTTAACAATTATTATTAAACACGCTAATTTAAATATAGTACTTTAAGTACTAAGTATAAATTTAACATACTTTTCAATCTTTGTTTATATAAATTAAAATATTACCCCAAACTTTTCAAATATAATTTTAATATTTATTCTATAATTATTTTCCGTTAAATTATTCTTGAAACGTCATTACGAAAATGTCAATGGATTATGGTAATATTTTGATTAATTTCCATTATATATATTGATTTTAAAAATTTAAATTATATTTTAAGACAATCAAAGAGCCCTAAAAATATTCTATCAATTACGATCGGAACTTCAAAAATCCGATGAGACCGGTAAATTGAAACAGCTAAACCAAATAATTGCAGTATTGGAAAGTTCTTTTTTCAGTAAAATAGTTGGAATCCATAAGACATTTGAAGCACTGAAAAATCAAAAGGTAAATTGATTTATTAAACTTACTTTTTGAAGGTTTTGACATTGATTAAATATCCACAGGATCTTAGGCCCGAAGATATTCTTTTGGACAGTGAAAATGGATTGATAAAAATTGATAAATCATTAAATAATAATCTTAAAGATTCTCAGGAAAGCTCATTGAAATCAAAACCACCAAAAGTAATCAATTACGATTTTTTTCACACTCACAAAATCTTTTTATTCATAAAATGGTCTATTTTGTCATTTTATTATATCTATATTAAAATATCAAGCTGATTGTCATTTATGCGATGAAAGTCTTCAACCTTTTATTACTTTTAAAATTTGAAAATTTAAGACCGGTTTAAAATGTCATTTTGTTTTTTTCTCCGTCTTCACTTTCTTGAGGTTTATAAATTAATTGAGGTTATAATTAAAATGAATTCTTCTAACCGAACCTAGTAACATTTCTGTGGAAAGATAATAAAAAATCTCTGCCATACTTTCTCCTAAGCTTTCATAAATATAATTTTCTGTTTATCAAAATTAATTTGAAAACTATCAGTACATTTTAACATATTCTAAAAGTTATCTTTTTCTTGTTTGTCTTTTTCCAAATTTGACGACATATTTTTTTGTCTTATCTCAAAGTTATCTGTAAAATTCTCAGTTTTTAAAAAAATAGAGGATTCACATTGATTTTTGAACGATAAGACAAACCGGAAATGTCTGCCAAATAATCTCATTTTACATATAATACGTTTTACTTATTTTATACATTATCCGGGTTGGATTCTGTTGCTTCATTCTCATCTTATTCTAGAAATTATTGAATATTTGCGAAAGATTTTTTAATATGAAAATCGATTATTTTTAATTTTTCATATGGAAAAATTAGTGAAGTGGAATGGTTTTGTAGAAGAAAAAGCTGTCTTGAATTGAGATTTTCACTGACAGATTAAAGTAAGCGCGAGGAAGCAGTGATCCATTATGAGGTCTTCTGTCAACAATTATGTCTCGTACAGAGATCACCGTAAGGATTATATGTATATTTTGATCTGGAGCCATGGCAAACAATTTTCCCGTCAAATTTTGAAATTTTGAAATTTTGAAATTTTATCTATTTATTTGTTTTTTTTTCATATAAAACACAAAAATTTTTTATAAAATGAAAATCGTTTTCAAAATTTTCCATCGAACGATTATTAGTTTGACTGTACCGTCCTATTTTTTTTGGTGAAATGGTAATCAATCTGATGGATCATCTGCACATTCGTTGACAAAATGTAATTGATTAATAACGATTTTAATTTAATTTTAATTTATTCTGATTAATGATGTTTCCATTTTACAAAGTACAAATTATTTTTGATACTCTTTGAACTTTTATCGATGAAAGATTTTCCATTTGTTGTCAAGGAAACATATCAATTTAAATAATTACTAATGTTTTAATTATTTATTAAATCATCTTTCAAACGATCATTAAAAGATCAAAATAGATAGTTTCCAGAAATGGTTTTTCTTTCATAATTTTTTAAAGAAATTTGGCAATGTATTTATAGATTTATTAAAGAATTCAACAAAAAATCTTTCTGAAAAATTGAAATTTGTCATACTCCATCGAAAATATTATTAAAACTAATACAGTAACATTAATCAATTATATTTTCTTAATTTCTTTCAATAAATTTAATAAAAACCTATTAAAGTGATTGCATAATTTTTTTAAAATTGAAGCACTGTTTCTGTGACTTTAAATCTTGGTTTTCCAAAATCATTTGCATAGATCTTTTCATAACTTGATGTTATTTTTGAAATTTAACTAATCTTTTTAATATGTCGGGTGTTCCATAAGGAATGGGACGTTTTAATTTTCATTTTTAGCACCTAATGAAAAAGACTATTGTTTTACTTTTTTGTTGATTCAGCATTTAATTTTATATAATAAAATGTATTTTTATTATGAAAAATAATCTCACTAATTTTTTTATAAGGCGATTGAACGTTTTAGTTCAATTTTTATAACTATATAAGACAATATCTTGCCTTTTTGGTTTGACAGTTCACTTTAATTCGTCAATTAACATCTTCCTTGATTAAACTTTATCTAAAATTATTACCGGAATAAATGAAATTAAAAAGTTCGCCATTCTTTATGGAACACCCAATATTTCTTAAAGCTAATATTTGGTTGTTTTCTCGGAAACACATAACTCCAAGTTTTAGATGAAAAAGTCATTTATTACTAAACGAAACGGAAAGTTTCAGAGCAGCATTTCTTTTACGAAAATAGGGAAAATAACAACATTTTTGAAAGTATAGTGTAAATTTTAACAAGTATCTTAAATATTGAAGTTTTTGTGAAGAAACATTAGTATGAAATATTGAAGAGTGAGGTATCATATGAAGGTCTTGCCAGGAATTCAAAGAAAAGTGTTATGGAAATATTTTATTTTAATTAATTAAAGAATTTCAAATAATATGAAGTAAAACCGATAAAAATATTTTACGCTAAGTTTAACTCATCAGATTTCTTCATTAAAAAAAATTTTCATAATTTTTCTTTTTTAGAGCTTGCCAAGAAATGGTTTTATTAAAATATTTTATTTTCTGGTTATTTAAATCTTTTTCTTATATTCCATAAAACCAAATAATAATGAAGGAAAATCAATTTTTAAGATAGTCTTAAAGTTTTAAACTATAATAATATAATATCCAAAAGTAGTTTCCACTATACATATATATTGCTCATAAAGAAATGGGGCAGAATATTTCAGCTTTATTTATTATGAAAGAAAGCTTATTTCAGATTCTCAATTCATATATAAAAATTAAATTAAATTAGCAAGTCCCATTTTTTTGTAAATTTTGTACCTTAGAAAAATTTTAGTTCAAAAGAAGGAAAATGATATTATTTTATAACTGTACTTATTAAATTCTAGACTCAATATGTTGATAATTTTTAATGGATAAGAAATAATATTTTATCTGAAAATTAGAGATTTCAATTTTTAATTTAATCCAAAAATTTTCGAAAATTTTTTAATATAAAATTAATCTTAAGCTTATCAAATAAATTTTATAACTTAACACAATAATTTGATTGTTTTATCATTATGTTATTATCATATTGATTAAAAATTGGTTAATGAAAGTAGAAATTATTTGTGATTCAAAACTGAATCTCTCCTATAGAGGAGATTCATTAAATATAATTATCAAAATTAGCATATTTTCATTAAAATCTTTTCTAATCTTTTGTATGATTAATCTATGGAAGGAGATTTCGCTTTACTTGTGATTCATGGCAATAAAGATATGATGCTATGATTTTTGACAATTCATTGTAATAATAATGTTCATACTAATAAAATGTATAACTTTTTATGTAATAAAGTAATACATAATTGATTTTGAAAGAAATAAATATATTTTAAAAATATTTTCAGAAATCGCCACCATCACAGGAGGAATTTAATAAAATACTCAAAAAGATGTGTGGAACTAGGGAGTTATTATTTGTTCAAATTATTAAAGAGAATTCTTCTCAAAGCCTTGGATTTTCTATTAAGTTCTCAGGATCATCACAAATGAACGGTATATTTATTGAGGAAATTGTTTCTGGAACGTTAGCTGAAAGGTAATTATTATGATTGTTATTATTAAATTCTACGATATGTTGATATTACATGTATATATAAATAATTATAATAATAAGCAATAATCAATAATAATAATAATAATAATAATAATAATAATAATAATAATAATAATAATAATAATAATAATAATAAT
>JBBMKC010193931.1:0-15020 GCA_037834085.1 Bipalium vagum | reverse complement strand
GCGCAAAAAACCTCATTAGAAAACTATAGGCTTTTTTGATTTTGAAAAAATGTCAACACCTTAATATATATATATATATATATCATTATTTACCATAAATATTTTTGAGAATGGTCTGATAACCTGAATAAAGCATCCTAATATCTTGAAGGTTAATTGGTTTGAAGATCAAAATTTTTTCTCTTTTTTTCATTCAGATTTTTGTTTTTATATATAATTATTTATAATGAAGAATTATAAAAATGTTTTTAATAATTAAAAATACTTTTAAATTTTAAGAATGAAAACCGACAACAGAATGAAGAATGAAATAGATGATTTCAAGTTTTCTACATAACTATAATACAAGAAATAAAAATCGTTTTGGATTGCATCAATCAATTTCAGAAAAACGAAGAGATATTCAAATCGGTTCAAATTGGAGAAAAATTAAACTTGATATCAGAGAGACAGACTTTTCCTCTGCCAAATGCGAAGGAAATGTTATATAAGAAGGGAGAACTCAAATATTTGATCTCTGTTCACCTGGGGAATGCATACTATCCAGTCAAACTGTTTAAATAAATTAAAAGAAGAATCAGATATGTATGTATACATGTATATTATGAATTAGCTTTATTTTTTGGGAAATATTGACGCCACTCAGAACTTTTAAAAAGAATGGACATTATCAGTGCCTTTTAGGGAATGGTACAGGATAGTGTTCTATTCGTCAAAAAAGTGAGATAATATGAGAACATTTTCATTAAAATGATTTAAAAATCAGTGTTAAAGATAAATTAATTAATTTACTAAAATAAATAATTTTTCCTTTGAAGAGATTGTGAAATCTACAATGGGTATACTTATGGAGAGCTATTATGATCTTAAAATCAATTGTAGTACTGATTACTAATAATTAACTCTCTTGAAGGATATTGCATGATCTAATTTTTGCTCCAAAATAAATTAAGCTGATTATTTGAAAGAACTAAAAAGTTATGTTTGAAGGTAAAGATGACGAATTTGTGATGTGACAAGTGATAAGTCCTGAGTTTACCTTAAACTTTTTTTACCAAACATTCAAACTACAGGGGAAAGTTAAGTATCACGAACTTTGTTTAAACCAAATCAGGATGAGTATAAGTCAATGTTTTTTGTTGAGGGATATTTGAAAATGAAAACCTTCTGGAGAACGGATAAAACAGCTCCTTTATTTTATAGATTTGAAATTAAATGAAATGAATTTAAAATTGACAAGAATATTTCTGTCATTTGAAAGTCTTTGATTTTATCGTTTAAATTAAATATATTATAAAATAAATATATTATACATATTACATTATATATTATATTATATATTATAAATATTATATTATATATTATATATATTATATTATATATAATAGTCAATTAATCAATATAAAATTAGATATAAATTATTTTGCATTTGGGCATGGATTATTTTCTTCTCTGTACAATGATGTATTCTCTTTTTATTAAAAAAACTTTATGTCAGTCAAACAAAATATTTTATTTCGATCTTTATCATTAATCATCTGTCACTTTTGTTTATACTTCTTTGTAAAAATATTGAAATATTACAACGCTATTTACCTTCATATATATGTTTCATTAAAACAAGTCTTAATCTTAAACGGACCTTCAGTTATATAACTTAAATTTTTATTATAAAAGAGGTTCACTTTCATTTCCTTAAACCATTTAAAAAATAATTAATAATAATCACAGGTAATTTATATATAAATTATGTGATCCTATTCAAAATTATTGATTATAATTTCGTTTTATAATATATTATCACACTTTATTTAATGTGAAAATATTTATTAAAGTATTTTTCACTGTAAAATTTGAGACAAAATATTTTTGAAAAGAAATTATTTCCTATATTTTTGTTGTTAGAAAAGAAATAATAAGTACAATTTTTTATAAAATTCCCAATATAAAATTCGTTGAGGATCGGAAGATTTGATTTTGCGGTCTCTTCTTTTGCATCGATTCTTAATTAATCGATTTTTTCTGTAATTAATAGAAACTTTCTGATTGATATTTTATTTAAAATATCTTATTTTATTATTTATTTTTTCAAATATAAAGTTTTAGATCTCTCAAAATATAAAAAAACATTAACAATAATTTTTCAAATCTTATTTTTTAAAATTAACAAATTTTTTGAAATATAATCTCCATTATTAAATATGCTATAAAGTATTAGGTCAACAAATATGACTCCGCCGTTTTTATTTTTTATAATTAAAATTAAAATGAAAATATTTTTTGTATATTTGCTGTTGTTTAAATAATATTCACTTTGAGCACTATATTCACTATAATAATATAATAATTTTTTAAATATTTTGCACATCATTTACTATTTACTATTTTAGATGAAAACATTTGTGCAGAAAAAAAACCATTTGCGGGAAGCTTTATTATTTTTATTTAATTTAAAGATAAATGCTGCCGACGCATATAAATTACTAGTACAGGCTTATGGCAACAATTCTTTAGCTGAAAGAACATGTCGGGAATAGTTACAAAAATTCAGAACGGGCAATTTTAACCTTAATGACAAGGCCCACGGAAATCCACCAAAAAAATTTGAAGACCCTGATTTTCAAGACCTGTTGGACGAAGACGACTGTCAAACTCATGTACAATTAGCTGCTTTATTGAATGTTTCCCAACAAACAATCTCCAATCGTTTACGCGGTTTTGGACAGATTCTAAAGGTGGGAAAGTGGGTGCCTCATGCATTAACAGAAAGAAGCCAAGAGAAGAGAAAAACCATATACAAAATTCTGATCAAAATGAACAAAAGAAAATCTTTCCTTCATCGTATAATAACTGGCGATGAAAAATGGATATATTTCTCCAATCTCAGACGAAAAAGATCTTGGGTTGAACCAGGTCAGCTGACAAAGTCAACTCCAAAGCGCAACATTCATGGGAAAAAATATTGTTATACATATGGTGGGATCAAAAAGGTATCTTGTACTACGAACTTCTGAAACCTGGTGAAACCTTGACTGCCAATCGCTATCAACAGCAGTTAATGCAACTAAACGAAGAAATCACTGCCAAACTACCAGAATGAGCTGATAGACATGGGTAGATAATATTGCTTCATGACAACGCTCGGCATCATGTGGCAAAAACCGTTGATGAGGCTATAAAACATTTGAAATTGGATGTCTTACCCCACCCGCCATACTCTCCAGACATTGCTTCGTCGGATTATCATTTATTCCCTTCGATGGCACAAGATCTGTCAGAGCACAGCTTTATGACTTATAAGGATGTAAAAAAATGGACAAATCATTGGATTGCCTCTAAATTAAATAATTTTTCTATGGCGCCATACATAAACTGCCGCAACTTTGGGAAAACGTTGTCATGAGTGAAGGAAATTATTTTTAATAAAAATCTTTTATAAATTTGCTTTGGTTGTTTTTTATTTATTTGATTTTAAATAAGGGTAAAAACGCCGGAGTCATATTTGTAGACCTAATAATTTAAAATTAATATATATGCAACATTAATCTTAAAAATACTTTTTAAAAATTACTAAAAATTTTTTATATTTTTATTTTACATTTAACGGCACAAAAGGGAATAATAAGTGTTGGGGGGTCAAGAAAGTAATTACCTATTTTTTATATATATTTAATTTCAATTTAACTGAATCATTATTTAAATAATATTTAAGATTTTATATATTATATACTATTTTAATTCATACACACAAAAATTATAACTAACACGTGCTAAACAAATTAAAATAATGATTTTTTTGTGGTTTAAAAGTATATTTTAAAATAAATCATTTTCTTCAACAGATCTTTGCCACACCTTTCCTAGGATTTTTAGGCAGCCAATAAATTTTAGCATCATATTTTTACAGAATACTCTATGGCATCACCGAATGTGTTTTATTCGGACAATATTTTTAAAAAACAGCTTATATTTGAGTTGTTTTTAATATATATATTTAATAATATTATAAAATTGCATTTAAAAATTTTCAGAAATTTTCAAATAAAATACAAAACATTTATTTAATTATCAAAATTTATGTTGTCTTTTTCAAAGTAGTCGGCCGTCACGGCCATCCTTTTACAATCGTTGAAGCATCTTTAATGTTTTATTTCCGGAG
Source organism: Bipalium vagum (assembly GCA_037834085.1). NCBI lineage: Eukaryota > Metazoa > Platyhelminthes > Tricladida > Geoplanidae > Bipalium > Bipalium vagum. The sequence continues at coordinate 10,861 of JBBMKC010193931.1, read as the reverse complement.
GAGTTTTCAAAATCTGTAAAGAATGTTCTTAAATCTATTTTACTAAATTAAAAAACCATAGCTATGAATCCGTTCTATGGATATCCATTGATCTTTGAAACATTTCTGTATCATTTTCAGTTCTTGAAATATGATATATCGTTCCCCTGACAGAATTTAATACACACCGGTTGACCTCAAAAAGTGAGATTGGAAAAATCACTGGTTGATTTCCTATGTTAATACTCAAACAAAGATATCTCGTTAAATATTAAGGTTCTAAAAGTAAAACATTGAATTTATGCTAATGGAAGTTCAATAAATTTATCAAAGAAGCGCTTCCAATTCTTCGAGGAAATTGAAAGGTAGATCACTGATTGGACAACCACCAAAGATGCCGATTTCTTTTTTCGAGAAATTCATCAGATACCAAAAAAATGGGAGAAAGTTATTATTAACGATATTTTATGTTTAATTAATATTTATAATACTCATTATATAAAGAAACAGGAATGTAAAAAAGAAACACTTTCAATGCATAAACATATTTTCAAAGAATGTTTTCAATGATCTTTACATAATTATCAAGGTTCTTTGTTTACTATTACTAAATGACGTGATTCCTCTTATTTTAGATATTATTTTATAGATTTTATTGAATTATTAACATTTTTTACTTTATAATAATTTTCGAAATAAAAATTATTTTTCTTTAAGAATTTTCAGAAAAATAAGAAAGAATATTTTTTCACTTTATGGTAAATATTCCTGAAACTCATCGACTCAGGTTTCAAATTAATTTTATTTAATTAATAATCTTGATCAGATGTAAATGTAATAAATAAATGGAAACCAGAAACTATAAAAAATATAATAATTAGTTTTGTTTTAATTTGGTCATAAATCAATCCATAATAGTCTTAATTAAAACGGAAATTTCCATGACATTTGTTTTTAGCAAAATTACCATCATTAAAATAAATTTTAAAATAAAATCAAAATATTATAAAGAAAAATGAACAAAATAATTAATCAAATTTTATTATTACATTAAAAAATTAGTTTTTTTTTCAAATTATTTAATGTGATTTTGAAAGAATTTCTCAATTTTCATTTAATGATAATATTATGAATACTGTTCAGAAAGGTGAGGCAAGGAGGTTTCTTGATCATCAATCTAACTGAGCTTAATACCAACGTCTCTTTATTACCTTAGTTCTATTCATGCCTTAGACTCAATAAAGACGTGTCAATATGCGACAAATTAACAATTACTTTCAGGTTCACTTTAGAAGGAAATGTAGTGATATTGTTCTGTTTTTCATTGACAATAAACAAAAAAAAACATGATTAATATAACATCTATCACATTCCATACCGACTTAAATTATGGAGAAGCCATTCCTCAATATTCATTATTTCGATAGGGTTCTCAGTCTACATGACGGAAAAAGTCAATTAGCTAACATAATATAATATGGCTTTTAATTATTACGCTTCCCATGGAGAAAAAAAGAAATTGATAATTTGTAAAGTCCCTTCAAGTTATATTTCAATGAAATCCCTGGGTTTAATCAAATTTGTTTCATTTGTCTCTCTAAACCATTTTCTGCAGAATAAATTATTTCTTCACTATTTCAATAAAGTAAGCGTTACTCATTTTTGTTATTTAAAAGGTGTAATGTTCTTTAATAATATATGACCAGTCTATAAGATCTCGTAAGACGGTTGAAGGGATATTTTTAATTGAGCAGCAATTAGATCTACCAGGTTCAGTTTAAATGCTTACAATGGTACAAGTCTATTTCTTTTACACAGTCATTAGAAAAATGCGTAAATTAAAACATTGAATATTGGTATTTCCGAAATTCTCATGGTTTTAAAGTTTTAATAAATGAAAAAGTTATGAAGAATTAATGATTTTGGTCAAACTGGATTTTAATAAACATGCATAAATTAATATACAAAGGGTGCTTCAGGGAAAATCTGACAGACATGAATATATTAAAATGAACAAATATAGTGAAAATATTATCCAACCATATATTTATTAAATTACATATTCTTACAAGAAATGTTCATCATAGAAAGACGGTAATCAATTTCAACTCCAGAAAATATTAATAGTTTATCTTCTCAATTGTTAACACTTGCTGATAGGTTTCCAAAACATTTCACACTGTTGATCTAAGTACTTTTAATTACTTGGCTTTACTGCATTGCTACACATTTGTGTCTTCTAAGTATTTTTCCACGATTAATGTTTAAATACAAATTTCATTGTCTGACATTGTTTATCATTGATGTGATTAAACAAAAAATTACATTAAATATATTCATATACAAAATCTGCATGTCATATAATAACGAAAATGTGCAATCCGTAACAGTTTTAGTAAAAACATGACAGATTTCTTCTGAAACATATATGGAAATCTTACAACTGTGTAAAGCAACTCTTGTTCTTATGTATCCCAATGTATCAATTCTTTATCGGAATAGAATTCAACCAAGCGTATCTCTCAACCGAATTCCGAAATATAAAGTCACAGAGAAAAATTAAAATTTTTAAATTTGCGAACGAAATGACAATATTCTTAGAACAATTCTTTGAACACCATACGACATACAAGATGACTCGAGGTTTGAACCGAGAGTCATGATGAATATTTAAACTGAATATTAGTCAAAAGTTTTGTAAAAATTCTGTAATAAGTGTTTGTAAAAGCGCTATTTTTTGGCTTTCTCTCCATTTATAATATAAAGATTATATATAAGTAATAAAATAAAACATTTATATTTTTAATATACCTATAAGATATAATTAAGATTCGTGATGGTTTCAACTAGATAACTTTGGCTAAAATTATTGATTTTTACAATTTTATTTTGTTCATTATTATTTGTATAAGTATGAATCCAAAGTTTTGTTCATAAGATCCACGAGATCGTGAGAAATCTTAATAAAATTCTATAAATGTTGAGCATCATTCTTGATATCTTTTTAATTCTTGAAGTTCTTTTTAATTCTTGAAGTTTTAATTCTTTGACAGGTCTTGCAATATGAGACAGGGTTTTTTCACTTGTGCATGGTTTTCGTTTTTTAAAAACAAATCACTTAATAAAAATCAACAGAAAATGAAATTATTGAAAATTTTCAGTGACATTCAATTTCCAAAATAAACCTCCAGTAGCCTAAAATCAGCAATTAATTAAATTAAAAAATTAAAGCAGTCTTCTCATTTTTGGAATGGTAATGTTGATCTTTTGATGTTCAGTCACGATGAGACTATTTAACGACAGTTTTAATTTATTTATAAAAAAATTTAAGTTCTAAAATTTTAATAAACATTAAATGATGATCATCATTTATTAAATTTTCCGGAAGTTCTTTCGCTATTTTCCTATCAGGAACGTGTGAGATTTTTTTGACAGTCATCAGTGAAATAAGAAGTAAACGTTATTTCATTATTACAGTATTGACCATTATAAATATTTTATTACAATACATTAATTTGTTTTGCTGTAATGAATTTTGTTTGCCCCACTTTTTAAAATGAGAAGTCAAAATAAACATTTTAGACATATTTTATATTATTAACTCGAAAAAGAGCTGAAATTAGAAATTTTTTTCAAAAACTATTGTACTCTGTTAAGCTAATGAGAATTAAACAGAACCGAATAAAGGTCATAATTAAAAACATACGCATAACTGCTCGTGAAATGGAAAAACAGTTGAAATCAAATCCCTTTTGATGATCAATTGAAAAGTATAGGATATTCCAAACAGCTTGATATTTGGGTTCCACATAAACTGAAGAAATGTCATTTAATTCAGCCAATCACCATTAATAACATTCTTTTCAGACATAAAATGTTAACACCTCATTTCAAGTTAAGGAAAGAATTATTTGGTTGATAATTTATTTGTCTCTATCCAAAAGGACTTTCAATTTGTTTTTTATAAAATAAGAAAATATAAACTGAACAATCGTTAATCATAAATCAGCTTCCTTATCAAATTATCTAGAGAAAAGACGGTCTTCTATTAAGAAATTAACAATTTCAATTTTTTGAAATCCTTTTAAATGTGAAAAAAATCAATTCATTTAAACATTGTAAAATATATTATAAATTTATCATAATAATCTATATCTTTTAGAATTGCAATGAATTCCCAATGGCAACAATTAAACTGAATAAAACCATTTTTTGCCTTATTTTCAAAATTAAAACAAAATATTTAACCATTTTTTTGTCAAATTATTAATAAATAATTTTTAAATTAATATTCAAACATAAATGCACTTGTAAAATATATTTAATAAATCAATAACAAATGAAGATTTTCTTCTTAATTTTCCTTTAAGCCTATTTTAATAAATAAAGTTCATTACAAAGAATGGTCATCTTCCTCTTTTTTCGTCCTTTTTAATTCTTTTCTTCTTTTATATTGTAATTTTATAGATAAATCCAAATTAAACCCGTTAATATCTATTATATCCTATAAATTATTTATATTTAATTTTCAATATCACTACCTAGAGTTTAATTTAATTTTATCTATTAGGTGAGTCAGAAAGTAACCTCGTTTTTCTAATTGTTAAAATTAATTGCTGAATATTGACAATTTTATTGTTGTTTTAATAATATTGATATAAAAATATTTGAAGCGCAATATGTAAAGTATAAGAAACCATATTTATTTTTTAGATTATAATTTTTATAATTCAGAGGCTACATTTGTCCCGACTAAGCAAAGTCATATAAGGAAGGTGTCTGGTTACCCTATGAATTGACCGAAAGAAATAAAGCTGTTAGACTCTCTGTTTGTCAATCACTGATTCTGAAGAACAACAGTAATCCGTTTCTTCAACGTATTGTCACGGAGGACGAAAAGTGGATTCAGTACCACAATCTCAAAAGACAAAAGCAATGATTATTTCCAGGTGAAACCCCAATTCCAACACCAAAACCAGGTCTTCATCCTAAAAAAAGCTATGCTTTATATTTGGTGGGATTGTCGTGGGGTAATCTATTGGGAATTGCTCGAATCGAATTAGACAATTGATGGCAACAAATACTGTGATCCATTGGACAAATTAAATGAGAACTTGATTAAAAATTTTCTAGCTTTAGTCAACAGAAAATGTGTAATTTCTCATCAGGAAAATGCCAGGCCACACACCTCAAAGATCACATCTAAAAAAATTAAAGACTTAGAATGGGAAGTTATGGCTCAACCACCGTATTGCCCAGACATTGCACAAATAGATTTTCACCTCTTCAGATCTTTGCAGCACTTCTTGTATGGAAAAAGATTTCAAAATGAAGATCAGATCAAAAAGGAGATCCAATATTTATTGACTCTAAATATTCCTCGTTCTTTGAAAAAGGGATGAAATGCTTGATTGACAAGGGGCAGGTTATAGTAAAAATAATGGCGATTATGTGATTGATTTATAAATTTAAATGTAAAAATTTGTAAAATAAAATTTTGTGATAAAAACGAGGTTACTTTCTGACTTACGTAATAATTTAATAATCATAATAACGTATTTACAAGATTAAAATCAAAAACTTATGGTAAATAATAAATAAATAAGCCTCCGAGCAGTTATTTTTTTATTTATATTTCTTAATAGGAGAACTTGAAAATACACATGACTATCTCAACATTCAGCTGAAAGAAAGCAGGAAATCTCAGCTCATCTTCAACAAAGATATTCTGATAATCCGGTTGCCAGTTACTGAAAAAAACCAATTTTCTTTCAATCATTCTCTTCAGTTTTTTCCCGACTCTGCTTCAGCCTTTTCCGATTTTGCGTTAGAATTATCGATTTCCGATTGTCATAAAAGTGTTCAGTACAGAATGAATATTGAGCCAAAATATAATGAGACGTTGATAAGAATATTCAACAGCAGCAATTCACAAAGCGGTTTTCTAAATGAGATCAGCTTGAAAAACAAATACCTGTATTCCATTTTGTGGAAGCTGTTCTTCGTATTCATCCTTTTATCAGTGTTAGTATTAATCCTCACCATCGTCATCATCCTACTGAAATTCCAGAATACGTATTCAAAGTCGTTTGTCAAGATCAAATGTCGGTCGATGTTTTGGAAAATCAAGTCCGAAAAATCAAAAAGATTCGTTATCGTTTTTTATATAGCTTTGAGAATTATTTATACTTTTATATTTACATCAACGTGCATCATTTCCATAATCTTAACCATCAATATCAATTCAATGCTTAACAACAATAATAATATATCTTGGAACTCTCAACTGTCAAAGAGCGAGCAGAATCCGAAAGGATTCAGTCTCAAAATTGATCCCCACACCGAAAAATGTGAACTTATCACGAAAATGAAATTGAGCAAATTGCTGAAGAAATTCGACGATGATAAGAGAGACATGTTCAATTCGTGGTATCAGTCCAAGATATCTTTGCCCATTATCTCGGCCGATCTGTTCAAGTTGAACTCCACCAATCTCATGCTGAAAATCCGTGGATATTTACAAAAGAAAATAATGAAAAATATCCAACTGAGACTGGGCGATCAGATCGGCCCGTTGAGAGGAATAGTTGACGAGACACTGAAGCTCAAATGGCTCAACATTCTCTCAAGCTGGTCAAACGATAAGCAAAATGTGCAACTCAACATTCTGCCCATCTTTTTAACTTTACAGGTCCAAAATTCCATCATATCCAAGTAAGACGTTCTTTGTTGTCAGTTAGAAATGTTTAAAATAACGATTATCCTTTCAATTAGATTAAATAAATCCCAACTTTATTGGTTGGAAAATAGAAATATTTTCCAAAATCCAAAACCTCCACTGAAAGAATTGAAAACCTTCAACGGTCGCTTGAGATATCTTCGTTATTACAGTTCAAATGCCAAGGGAAAATCCCAGTTCGTGAAACGGCCCAAATCGATTGAACGACATGATTATAGGAATTTGTTTGGGGAAAAGAGTCTTTCCTTCATTAAAATTCGAATAAGCTTGTTGATTTTGGATTTGTTGTTGATTCTGTTTCGATGTTATCACATTTACCAAGATTTCCAGATCATCTGGTTCGGATCGGAAAAATTAATTCCATATAACTATTCTTCACAAATCCCAGAGGGCCAATTCGAGGCTAATATGGAACAATTCATGTTCGAAAGAAAAGTAAACATTTGTTGATTTTATAATGAATATACCATTGCATACTTTATTTATATGAAGTTCCCTTATCCTTTCGTTATCAAACCAAATGACATGATTGACAGTGGTCGGGGTTGCTTGTGGACTCGAAATAACGTATAATATGTGATCTTTCATAAATATGTGTTAAGATTTTTTATAAATTAAAACAAAATATTACAGATGAATATATTTATATAAAATTAGCTTATGACCTGATAAAAATCATATGAATTAGCTGAAAATTAGACCATCAGCACCTGGATAACGGTTCTATTAATCCTAAAAGCTCCCTGAATCTATGGAACCTTATCCAAGAAAGGATTACTTCTCCAAAAACAAATACCTTTCATATTTTTTAAGCTGAAGAATATCGAGATATCACGTGATAATAATTCAATGTAAAAAACCTATTTCGTCCTATTTTTCCTTAAACTTTTACCTGGGCTTAAATAGCAAAATAAGCAGAAAAGTTCAATAACAGTTTATAAGATAAAATTGCCATTCTAAATTTCCGCAAGAAAAAACCAAAATCTTTCACTAAAGGCCAGTTACGCAAAAAAAGAAAAATATCATCACAGTCCTGAGGCTTTCTCTCCCGGCCAGAAATTCGATACTTTTTGCATTTTTTATCCTGATATTTGTGTTTTTTCCTTTCCGGTTCTTAAAATGTCTCCTCCTGCTATTAATATATATATTTCTAGTTTTTTTACCTCATAAGATCACTCCTTAAATTAAACAGAAATTTATATATAAAAATAATTTTTGACAGTGTCCAAGCTCGTTTTGCCATTTGGTTATTAAATATTTTCTTTGTGATTTAAGAAATTATGAAATTTGTGCTGTTGTTGATCCAATGTACTGTTTAAGCAATATCAATTTTGTTTACAATTTTGAAAGGGGTTCATTTAGCATATTTTTTTGCATTTTGAGGACAAAATTTGTGCCGAAAAGCATTATTTCTTTACAACTTTTATTTTAAGCTCAATTTTGTGCTTTTGATGCACATTGACCCATTGGTAACTGAATTTTCGTGGAATGGATTCAAGCATGATTTTCATTTTTAATGTGGAAGAAAATAAATAAGAAAACAGTTACAAATATTGGAAACCTCTTAATACCAAATGATGTAGTGAAGTCATGAGTTGCGCTCAAAACGAGCTTCAAAATCTGACACAGACATGTTAAAGGAACTGAAAATTGTATTGTTATCTCAGACATTGGTCCGTAGGATTATCATTTGTTTCGGTCGATGACACCGTCTGCTAATGCGGAGCTTTAAGAATTAAAAAGATGTCAATAGATTGACAGATAATTGGATTGCCTCAAAAAGAAATATTTTTTCTATGATGGAACGGAAAGACGTTCTTATAAATAATGGAAAATATTATAAAGAAAACATTATTTTGACTTTCTATTTCTCTGAACAGTAACAAAAAATAGATGCATCATGTACAATAATTTTCATTACATTGATCCTTAATATTGGATGACCTAAAACGTTTCTGCCGTTTTTAAAATAAAGCAATCAAATATTTTCACATAACAAATAAATTTTATTAAATCAAATGTGTTCCTTTTTATTCTACAAATCTTTCTATAACCTTTCACCATTTATCTAATTAAACCATAATTCCATCACTGTAAAATTTCGGAGATCAACTTTTTGTAGTCTTCTTTTGAGGCCAATGTAATTTAATTAAGAAATTAAAAGGAAGGGGAAAAAAGTAATCCGATGAACCAAGTCAAAACTATAGGGTGGATACATCATACCTTTGCAACCAACCTCTCCAATTTTTTGTTGAGAAATGAAAGATGAATCAGATCGTGTGTTGTTCTGATGGAACAGAACGCCTTTTCTGTTGACCAATGCTGATCGCATTTTTTGAATTGATTGATTTAATCTTGTTAATTGTACACAATGGATGCAAAATCAATTGTTTGACCAGATTCTAGGAGCTCATAATGTACGAGTCCTTTCCAATCCCATCATAAGGAAATCATTAACTTTCTCGGAGTTAACCTTTGGCTTACAGTTTTTTTAAGTTTCACCGGTTATCAACCGTTTAAGAAATGGTTCCATTTCATGACGTTTCAATAAATTTTCAAGGACAGAGATTCGGTCACTTATATTTCTTCAGATAAATTATGAGGAACTCAAATATCAAGCTTTGTTTTGTACCCAAGCCTTTCCAAATATTTTAATACAGTTTGTTGACAATTGTCAAGAGATTCTGCAAGGTCATAACTGCTCATATAACGATCTTTTTCGATTATTCTCTGGATTTCAACGTCTTATCAGATATTAGTTTTCCTTTAATAATTTTTTCAATTATTATATTTCATAGGTTCACCATCACTCTTTTTTCCTATTTAACATTTTATTAACTTTTATTCTAATTTCATTATATTTTTCCTTCTTTTTTTCGGCTATTACACTATTGTTTATTTTAAATAAAACAAATAAATAATTGAAAGAAAGTAAGCTTGTTATTAAAGATATTTCCTGTGAAGATTTTTGATGATTTTCTGGTAATTAATTTTTATTAAAAAAGAATCTGAATTGTATTTTCTCAGAAATATTTCCCTTCAAGGAAGCTTCGTTTCAAATCCATCAATAAAATCTGATTTATTGCTGTCTAAAGGAATTATCTTTGATACTCGGGGGAAATATCAATGATTTACTAAATTGAAATACTTTTTTAATATGATTAACCCCAACTGTAAAGCCGGGGTATGTGATATTCCCAGTAAGTCTGGAAGATTAATACAATTATAACAACAGCAGCAGCAACAGTAACAACATCAGCAAATATTGAAAATAAATAAAAATAAATGTTAATTCAGCGAGAAAATTATTTTTAACATATGAAAAGAATGTATTTGTTTTAATTACTCCGAAGAAATTTTCATTAAATGTCCATCAAGCTCTATAAAATGCATCTCCGAGTTTAAAGTCCTCCACTTTTTAAATTAATAGCAACTGTCCTATTGTACAAGTATCCTTTTCGTTCCATTATATTATCATTAGTTATTTTATCGAATTTTATTTTCCCCATAGTTTTCCTACAATTAATTACAAACAGAAATACAGTTGAAAAAACAAACCAAATGTAGTTTGAAGGTCTTCAATTGCAATTGCCCAGAGACTCTTTGGTGTCCCAGGAACACTGTAAAACATCTGCTACGTTTTTTATTGATAAAAATTTATCTTTGATATTTATGAAGGAATTGTCAAGGGTATTGCCATATTTGTTAAGGAAGCTGACTGTAAACCAATGTGGAAATGCGCGATTTGGACTTTTGATTTGTTATAGCAAAAATTATAAAAATAACAGAATATACACCAAATCATAAATAATGAAAAATGATGATAAAATTAAGTAATAAATGTCATTTTTGTTAGAGTTAAATTACCACCTGAGGAGGAGAGAGTATTCAGATATTTCAGATATCCAACCACGAGAAATATTTTTATACAAATACATTTTCCCATTTCGTAGGTCATAATATTTCTTCTTTTTTCTTTAATTAATATATTCGACCGTTTCTATAACAAAAGAATTTTGGTAATTTTTATTCTTGAAACTTGATGTACTAAGGTAGTTTTAATATGCCAGGTTGAGTCAAAAGTTATTAGCGTTTTTTTAATAAATTGAAATTGTTTTACTGCTTCATTATTACTATATTTTT
>JBBMKC010193920.1:0-15020 GCA_037834085.1 Bipalium vagum | reverse complement strand
TAATAATAACAATAACAATAATAATAATAATAATAATAATAATAATAATAATAATAATAATAATAATAATAATAATATTTTCATGTTTCATATATTGATACGTGTATCAGTAAATATTTTCATAAAGCAAGAAAGTGTTATTTCTCCATCTGAAGTGATACCTTCAAATGATATATTTTCCGGAAATATTGGTCTCAATCTTTCTGCAGAGGCTCCTATTTTTAAAATTGTGAAAAGTATCTAACAGTTCCGTATTGCACATTCCAAAAAGATTCAATAGTTTCTTCATCTCTTTGCCAACGGTTATTGAAGGTCTTGTATGAAGTATGAAGTTCCAGCTTAACTTTTGTACCTTCTTTTTGAATATTTTAAAATCAAAATTTTCTAGGCCTCCGAATATCTGCACCGTTATATTTGATCCATTCCCTTTTAAAAGATTTTGACTAATGGTTTACTGCATAATTTGTAAGGGGAGCATTTGTCTTTCGCCAAAAATTTTAGTATAGTATCACCAACAACAGGCATGATTAAACAAGGTAAAACTATCAACTTCGAATGTAGATATTTTCCCAAGGCCATTATAGTCAGCCCTCCATCGCCGTTTAACAATGGTTTAGCTTGCTTCTCATTAACAATTTTAAATGTGTACCAGAACCATTTTAGACTTTGTAAAGACAAAATGTGTAATATTTCATGCCTCAAGTCGGAGACGCCGGAATGAAACTGAAAAGAGATATAAATAAAAATGATTTAAAAAGAATCTAACCTGTCCATTGTTTTCATAATTGAAGAAAATCCTCACTTTGACACATGCAGTAATGGATTGGTATATTTCTTGGTATTTATACAAGAGGCATAGGTTGGTAGAGTCACTGAAACTGTAACCTTTGCAATCAGTCAGAATGCATCTGATTGCACATACGATCAATGACGACGTCGAAGATCTGTCGAATGAGTCAGAGACACATGATTGGAGTCTTTGAAAAATCACGTGTGCACTGATACTGACAACTGACATTGAAAAGAAAACGAGTGTCGAAATCATGAAACCATATTTTGCTGACATCATATTCAAATGAAGATCATCTTCGTTTCCCCTATTTATAAATATTATCTGTGACAATGGGCTCTGAGAGCGGAATGGGAAATAAAAACAAAACTGTCTGACCTTTTTTTCAACAATGAAGGATTAAAAGAGAACCATGAAAAAGACTGAAAATATCAATCCATTTGCGCGCAGTTCTGATATAAAAACCGTTTACTTTTTAATACATAAGGCGAAAAAAGAGAAAGAAATGCAGACGGAGAAACATATTGGAAAAAAGACCCACCTTTTCCATTCCCATCGCTAGAGTAAATTAGAAGACTTATGTTAAGAAAAAATGTGTTTTCTAGATAATGTTTCTACAGAACACATCTCCGAACCTTTCTCATAGATATATGGTATATCTATTGTCCTCGTCCTTACTAATTCAAAAAATGCAAGCTATGCGTACGGTCTGGGAAGTATGTGATATTTAGAATAAGAGAGGTTAATGAGATAAAGTTTTGAGAAAATTAATTATAAAAATCTTTCTTATGACTTCGACGCACGAGGATTTTAATCGTCTCTCTCTTTGGTTCTTCAAAATTAAAGCTTCATTATTTTCTAAGAACGTAATTGCGTTCTAATCGCTCTATGAGTAAGGAAAAGGATAAAAAATATGGTTGAGTACCTGTACTCTATTTCCATGATTCAAATGTTTGCGAGTAACGTCCATTGTTCGGGGTATCTATAAAGTAGGTGTTCTATTTTGGAACTCAGTGAAATATATTTTCCTTTATTAAATATTCCCAATTTATATTTTTCTAAGAAATAAAATCTCCGAAATGTAGAGGAAGTGTTTCTTTGTCTATGTCAGCAAATTTAATTGCACTAAAGCCAAATTTTAATAATGTCCTACGCTAAAAGGAAAGGCAGAACGATTTGGTGATGAAATAAGTCCCATTAGTCAGACGGAATTTAGAACACTTGAAATGGTAAAGGGTAAAATTCAAAAAGACCAGCAGTGTTCATGATTTCAAAATGTTTGGAAACGATTAATTAAATGTGAAAATATATATTGGAAAGAAATCAGGTTTTGAAGAAGCATTTGGGTCATCGTGAAACACAGACTTAGAAAGAAGAAAATCAGCAGACATTGCAGATCCGAAAGATATTGAGTTAAATGGAAGTAGCCAAAATGTCAGCACAATTTATTTTAAATATTCCAATATGTAATGTGAGTTTATAAAGCTTTAGAAATGATATTTGTATAAATAAACACTTTTTTAAGTAAAGTTTGTGCCAGATTGTCCCATTTTCCTTCTTTCTTGAAGCAGATTATTTCAGAAATCTTGTATTTGTTCACTATCTAGTGTAACAAATCTAAACCTGACTCTCAATCTTAGGTGGTGCAAATAAAAACAATCAGTAAAGCAACACTTGTATTTATACCACACAAACATAAAAATAAAATACACGGAATTACAAAAGATAATGCAAGAGCCTGGGACCACAACTAATGTCTGAAATATTACACAGCCCTTACACTATCGGATCAAAATACAACACAGAGAAATAATTAAAAGTGAAGTTCAATCAAAATAAACGTTCAATATTTAATCAAATCAATATTTAATCCTGTGACGAATATTCTCGATAATCCTTTTATCGTCGGTTGACCTCTTCGATAATCTTTTTATTATATCTTCCTTGTGTCCGTGTCAACGAATATCTTCTTTATATCTACTAATAATGTCTTCAGATTATTCTGTCTGTTCTCTGAGGGGTGAAAATCTACTGAAATCCCTTTGCTTATTTACTATTTGGGACTGCTCTTCATCTGGGAAATATTCTTGAAATATTCTCAGAATTGTACTTAAAACTCTAAAAATTTTATCAAAATTCAAAAATTCTTTAAGAATTTATGGCTTTCATGGAAAACCCAACACATTCGATAGTCGAATTAGACATATAAAGATAAAATTATAGAAATAAGATAAATATAGAATAACTAAAACAACTTAAGTCTGATTTTCTCGAAAAGGGCACTAAGACAGATTGTCGAAACATTTGACATACGTATTGCCTTAAGTACGATCATTCCGAATATGTTAAAAAATTTGGAGAGAAAGAAAGTATTTTTTGGTCATACCTGTTTTTTTTAATTGATTGGAACAATTTTAACGATTTAACTATTTTCCGTTCATCCGGACGATATGATCATCCTCATTATTGATTAATTATTAATAACTGATTATTGATTTTATTGATCATTTGTGATTATCCGTATTGGCATATTTGACGATTAGTGTAAATTTTTTTGCCGAGTGAGACAAATTGGAGAACGATGAAAGCTAGAGAGTGACGTGCTGTAGTTTTCCATAATAAAATTGAGTCTGACTCTCCTAATCAAACCTTTCCATACTTAGCTAACAAAACGTTATACTTGGCTTTGTATTTACAATAAATGTTTTATTTATAACATGTGGGTGGGTAGAAGATATGTCAATCCTAGGGGTATTCCTTTAATTAGCAAGAACAAAAGTAATTATAAAAAGCAAAAATAATAATATATACGGAAATATATTTAAAATATGAACTTTAAGCACTTGTTCTTATTTTTAAAAATCAAAAGAACTAAATTAGTTTAATTGTGATAGGGGTCAGTTGCATTGTTTAAATAATTCAAGGTTATTGTTGCCAATGAAAACAAACTGATAAAAGAAAAGAAACTTAACTGTGAAAAAGAGTTGTTTCATTTAAAACATTTAACAATCACAAAATTGTAAAACTTGACAGAAATTCGATTTTTAAAGTTTTTGTTGTGTGATAGTTTTGTTTCCTCATTTTAACACTACTGACGATGGTCACCCAAATGTAGATTTCCGAGATTTGCTTTAAATAAAACACGTTTTGAATTTATTAGTGACACTGTTGAGACATTTGTGGTAAAGGAATTGCTTTTCAAAATCGTGTGGTAAGCTATTGTTATTTAAACAAAACTGTTGTTTCAATAAATCCTTTCAGGACAGCTTCATAAACCGAGAAAATAAATGATAAAAGATAACCCAAAATTTTCAATGTTTTTTTTGCACAAACTAATAACTTTGCCCATCAGCCTTGGTGCATAAATCTGAACGGTTTACAAAATTAACAAAAACGTCAGCTTGGGTAATTGCTTCCTTTCCTTAATTTATTAGTGACCTCAACCGGCCTGTACACTGATGCTGATGTTCGTACACTTTCTTTTACTTATCCGCATAGAAAATACGTTATTGGTGTTCTATCTGGACTTTGTGGTGGCCACAAGACTGGAGTTATCTTTGAGGAAATTTGTCATTTAAAAAATTCGTGAGGTAGTGTTCAATGAGATGTTCCATTTTGTTGAATGGTTCTTGAAATATCTTTTGTTCGCCCTTAGAGCATGAATTATATTTCCTCTTCACATGTCCAAAGAAAGGAAACCAGTCACTACTTCATCAAGAAAGTATAAACCACAAATTGTATCGTGAAATATTCAAAATCGGACAATAATAACTGGAGACCCTCTTGGCTTTGCTAAGCGGAAATGAGGAGCTTCATATCATCAAATGACAGAAATATTCAAATTAACTTGGCCATATCGTTGGAAAAGATTACCCTATAAAGGTATCCCTACTTCTCGACAAGTAATTCCTTTATTTCATTACGAAATAAAATCCTTGCGACATGACCATCTTTTATTCACGGATGAACTAGGGAATAATAATGATATACTCTCCTGTCGATTTTTTATTTTCAAAGCTTCTCTGATTTTGAACATGGCATATTACGTTGGGATGAAGCTTCTCTGTCCGATGTCTTTCCAATGGATGATTTCCGCGGAAAATCTAATTGAAGACTACATTAAGTTGACACTTGGTGATCTTCCAGTAGTTTAGAACCATTTACTAATGTTTACATTTAATTCGTCTATTGTTCTGGAATTACTTCGTTTTATAATACACTTCCACTTGGAACAACCTCCGGTAGAAGACTTAATTCAAATCATTGATTCAACAAAAATGTCTGGTGATATTTCTTTTTCGAATACTCGCAATATTCTTCATAACTCTGCCAGTCATCATATCTGAAAGAAGAAATATAAAAACATGCACACCTCATGTATGCCAACCCAAAACCTTGTTCATGTAATCGTAGGTACATTATTCCTAAAAATTCGGAAAATCATACAACATTGTCGGCAGATTCTCAAACTTCGACCGGATCGCTCTTAATGTTAATGCATGCAGTTGTACCTGTTTTACTTTTTCCATACATAACACGAATCGAATAGTTGCGCTATTTATAACTTATTTTTATCAGTATTTATTCTTAGATGACAAATTTAGGTCTTGAACAAAGAATTTTATAGTGGAAAACTAATAACCAATCAAAACTGGTAATGGAAGAATTTGGCAAACAGTTCCCAGGACAAACAACCTATTCTCATAAGGTAAAACCGTTTCCAATCACATCAATCAAAACACTATGAAAGAAGTCTATGACACTAATCTTAAGACTTCACAAAATCGAGCTAGTCACAAGTCAGCAGTTAGGTCGAAGTCGCTGCGGTTTGCAGAGAATTATGAAAAGCTAAAAGTGGTCTTAAAATCCGGTGTCCGCATTTGGTGAATGAATTTAATGATGATTTTGACAGAAGAGTCGAGTTTTGTCAATGGGTTTTTGGGTCATTTGAAAATGATAAAACTCTTAAAGATCGAAGTCTATGGACCGATGAGGCAGCATCCAAATTGAGTGTGCATGTAAAGTTACATAATGTTGTTTATTATGCTGTTGATGAACCCCGTATTATTGTCCAAAGTCATAATCTATCACCAGGATGGTAATATGAACTTCGAAAACTATCTAAGAGTGCCTCAGTTAAATGGAGATGAAGTATGAGGCACCTCCTCCTTCTGATCATGCTGTTCGTGATTTGCTGAATACAACATATGATGAATGGATTGGTAGACGAGAAACAGTTGACTGGCCCCCAATATCATCGGATAAAACTCCATGTGATTACACTATGTGGGGTATACTAAAGGATCTTGTATATGCAAAAGACGTTCGAGATATTCCGTATTTACAACTAATAAATAAATAATTACAAACATTAAGCAACAATAAAGACCTATGTAAAGCACTTGAAGAGATGAAGGACAACATCTCGAATACTTATCATAGTTTATTTTATTGTTGGGTTACATTTGTCAATGTTCAAATACATGTCTACCGAGTTTTGCATATGGTTAATTTTGTGTAAAGCTCTTATGGGCATTCCGGTATTTATAACACTTTTGATTATGGCTCTCTTTCCAAGTTAGAGGAGAACACCCATTTCATTTGAAGGTAGGATCACCAAGAGCATAATGTATGGTGTTTCAGAAAAAATCTGGCAGGCTTGAATACGGAAAAAGAATATAGAGAAACGGATATATTCCACGCCAAAACAACTGAAGCCCTATTTCAGCTTGCCTATGAGTGTCTGGATATTTGCGTGGCTGATGTTATTTTCATAATTTCGCCATCTATGCGTGAACTCTTTACGGTTGACGGTTTTTAATTTTATTTCTTTGATCTTAGATTTTAAATTGACCCAATAGTAAAACGCTGAAGTGATAACTAGTCCGAATTTAAGGGAACGTCAGCAGGAATATTGGCAGAAAGTAATTTGGAAATAACAAAGTGCTCACCAAAGACGAATATGGTTTTTGGTGTTCACACATTCGCAAACATATTATCATTATTATTATATTTATTATTATGATTATTTTAATTAGTTTTATTTAAACTTTGTGAAATATAATGAAAATTAGTCGGGGGATGTAGCTCAGCGGTTAGAGCAGTGCATGCGCATGTACAAGGTATCTCCGAATAATTTTCACTAACAAACTTAATATTATTATAATTGTTATCACTATAATTATTATTGTTATTAAATCAGCAGATGATTAATTTTTTTTATTTTCTAATATTCTTTTTTTTTAATTATTTATTTATTTTTATTTCATCATTCGTAATCAGGTGTAACCTCAAATATCAATATATAAATTTTGCATTATCTGATCAATTTTCCCTTTTCTGCACATTGTCTCAATCTTCAGCAGAAAAATAAATAATATTATGGAAGATAAAATAAAATAATATTTCTCAATATTTTCTCTTTTGTATTGGGAATGCATTGAGAAATATATGTTCTTGTACCCATGGAAATGATGAAGGAACGAATGTTTTGCATTGACATAACCAAAGCAAATCTCATTATTCCTTCCTTTCTTTCCATCACATCTCTCCTTCTTTTTTAACATTAAATATTAAACAGTTTTAAATAATATAATTTTTAAAGAGAAATTGATAAAACTTTGCTGAGGGGAAAACTTTGTTCGTTGTTCTTCATCTGTGTTCCTCACATTTTACTTTCACATTCGACAGAAAGGAAGTCAAACACTTCCATTGTTTCAATTTCTTTTTCCATTTATTATTCTTCTGCAATAAAACTAGTTTAAGAAAAAAGAATATAAAATATACCTGGTCAAAGTGTCACATGAAGAAAATCAATATTATCCTCCTTATAATTATAATAATACTATTTATTATTTATTATTAATATTCTTTATTATTATTATTATTATTATTATTATTATTATTATTATTATTTCTTATGAATAATTCTTATTATTATTACTTTAACTTGATCTTGACCTTTTAAACTTTATATTTTTTAATATCTCGTAAACTTTGCTGAACCTGTCACTTTTGTAAGTGTAAAATATCACAATGCTCACGATAAAATAATAATACAAAATCAAAAATATAATAATAACAAATAATCAATCAAATCAAATAATCAGTTCAATTCAAAATATTCAATAATATTTTTAAGAATAAATAAAATAAAAGTTAAATTTAGAAAAAACAAACAAGATAAAAAAAACAAAAATAGTCGATGGGTCCAGGGCTCGTTTGATGATCCGAATCTGGTTTGCTCATAAACGCCCTATCAGCGCGCGCAGAACACAGGGATAGGGCTTGTTGCATAAAGCTGGGCATAACAAATATTCACCAAATTCAATCTGAAAATGATTTTTTCAGACGACTTTTTTCTCATACATAACGTCTAATCAGTTGAGGAATGTCAATTCCCGTTTTAGGCCATTAATTGCGAATTGGTCCCTCCCTGCGAACTCTGATCTAATCTTGGCAATTAGACATTCGCCGTTGTCAAAATTAGATCAGTTATAGAAAATGAAAATTTATTATTATATCATTATTATCATTATAAGTAACCTTGCACGTTATAGCTAATTATAATTATTTTTATTATTATTATTATTTCATTTCTTAGCCTTTGGCGGTCATAGTAATTAATTTATATTACTAAAAATAATCTAGACCCTTTAGCAGCCTTCAAAAGATAATTTTACATGGATAACCCAACAATATCTTTCATTATACAAGGCTAAATATTTATCGATATAAATTTTATGATTTTTTAACCTGTAATTCTTTCCTTAAATCCAATTATTCTTTCTCCAGTTAAGGAATAAAACAAATAATTCCTTAATATCTTTCATCGTTCCCGTTCTCATTGGTTTTCATTATCATCAACAAAATTTATTCAACTCATTTATCCAAAACGTTTCCATGAACACAAAAAAATCATTTTCGTTTCAATAAACTATGAGGACAATTTTCGACAACCGTTACAATCATTGCATTATTATATATTGCATATTGTTTATAATGACCTAAACTTGAGTGAACTATAAATATTTATTAACTCAAGATTTTTCACTCAAGTAATTAATTTGTTGTTTAAATATTCCATTTAATAATTTGCACAAGGTCAGAATTTTTGAAACCCATACTGAATATATTTCAATTAAAAGTAAGTTATATTGGCGAAATATGAAATTTACAATTCTGACGTATATTTATGAAGAGGGATGACGACAGAAGAAAGTTTTATAGTTAAGAAAAGATGGAAACAGTTACAAAGAAAATATTTTTTGTTGAAATGAATTTTAATATTTAATGGCATAATTTATTAAGAATGGAGAATTTCTTTAAGTATTATTGTTTTAAAAAGATATTCAAAAATATATTGCTCAAACCATGACTGATTTTGTCGATATCGCTGCTAACATTACCCGAATCACCCAGGTCTGACTTATTTAGAAGATCAGATAATGTCGATAAGTTTCTACACAAGTGTAAAGATTATTTCGACATACTGGGATTACCCAAAACATTAGAAGTTTAGCCGTCATTGAGTTGATGTAGAATGAAGTTTGAGAAAAGTATGAATTAACATATCCAAAGACCGACTATGAAGAACGAATGAAAAAAGCATTCGGAAAGTGAAATCAAGGATGAAGTACCATAAAGAGGCATTCAATTATTAACGTGGAGAAGAAGATGTGGACGTGTATGTTGAAAATATATCGGAATTTGCTGACCGATTAATGGAGTACACGTGAGACAAAGAAACGCCGAAAAGTGAATTATTGCTACACTGTTATAATGACAAAGAGATGTTGCAACACTTGCAAAGGAAGGAAAAAAAGGATTCAGAAGAAATTGTAAATGAAATGAAGAGATTTGTAAAGGAAGATTGGTGCCAGAAGAAGTAAATGTGGTCTCTTATAGAGATGTATTAAGAAAAAGAATCGAAAACAGAAAACCCAGTTCTGTTTATCACAAGACATATAATAATTGAGTCTAAAAAAATGACTCCAGGCAACAGCCGGAAAGAACCAAATCAATAGATGGTCGTTTACAGTTGTAAAAAATTAGGGTACGATTGTCCGATTTTTTTTCTCTTCTGTCTCAGACAATGTTTCAGAAAATATGGTTCAGAAGACCATATTAAAAGAGACTGCAACAGAATGAAGTGCAATCGTTGTCACAATCTAATACTTTTGAAACCACTTTAAGCATTACTTGTATGGGATAACACAACAATTTCAGGCATAGATGAACTATCACAGCAGCCTAGATATACAACTTAAATACAGAAAAGGAATTGAGCACATGAATGCAGACATGTTATCGAGAAAAACTTGCGTACATGCTCTCAGTGTATGATAATTCATGAAGACCCAAAGACAGAAAAAGGAAGACCAGAGCAATAAATAAAGTAAACGAAGAATGGCAGAATAATGAAAATGAAATCAATCAGATTAAAGAAGATATTATAATGAGAATTACATCTTATTTCCGCTTGGAAGATGTTCTGGTCAGAACGTTCAAAGGAAAAATATGGATTCCAAAAACGAAGAGCAGAATGTTAGTGGAAGAGATGCACAGAGCTCTAACACGTGCAGGGACCGATAAAGTATACAGCTGATTTTTACGATATGAAAGATCTGAGAGGGACAGCAACCGAAGTTATAAAACAATGCAAAATCTCTCAGGAGCATAAAGTATTTACAATATTGTGCCTAAGTTAAATAGTTTTTGCTTCAGTCTCTATTTCGCGTCTTTATGCTGTCACGGGGTCTAAAATCTTTGTTCGAAGTCTTTTAATTTTCGGTTCTTCATTCTCTGTTTGATAATTCGCACATGTATCACATTTCAGCCTTGAAAGAATATCTGCAACTGAATGTGCTGCACCTTTCCTGTATTCTAATGTAATTTATAGTCTACTCAGGTAGTTGATCCACGTTTAAAATTGTGTCGTAATTTGTTTCTTTGTTGTCAGCATGAAGGTCATTGCTTTATGATCTGTACACAATGTGACGTATTTATCACATAAATATTGGTTGAACTAATTACAAAAGTAGTAACCAACTGTTAAATCATACCAAAGACATTAATAAATTTATCAACTGATAATTTGTACCAATCAATTGTAATAGCGGCAAATCAATCAAAAAATATCAAACCCAAAAGGATAACATTTGTCCATAAAAGAAGGACATAGAACAGAGCCAACAGCCATAATTAGAAAAGAGAGCGTGAAGTCAACAGAACAGAGTCGATTCCAAATTTTAACATTGGTATTCAAGCAAAAAATCAACTGGACAGAGTGCCCGCTAATTCAATAATAATGGGTTATCATCAAACCTTAGACATTCAAACCTTTCCATTCCATTTAGTTACGTCCATAGGCAATTGAAATTGTTAAGAAAAGTAAATATAAATAAATAAATAATAATTTTAATAAGATAAACTTAATCGATTAGATAACAACTGTGTGACGGGGATGAAGGACACAGCGGATGGGAAAATGAAAGAAAACATTTGCAAAAATATTACTACAGTCAACATGGCAAAGTGTGAAGATTGATTTCATCGGAAGAGAAACATCAACATTAATTTGTTTTAATGGATGAATGTTTTCGTTTTTTGTTTAAATCATCGCTGTTTAAATGTTTTGTGTTGCTTTAACTTTTACAATTTCGTTGTCGTTTTATTTTATTTTTCGTTACTGTTTTCTTTCTTTCTTTTATATTTATTTTTGTTTATTTAATGGTTATTTCATTTTAATAAATTTTTAATAAAATGAATTAATTAAGCAATTCTTTTTATAAATTAATAAAATGGAAATCGCTTTACTTTTTTATTGGACAAATATTATTTAAATGTTTTATTATTAAAATATTATTTATATAATATAATAAATTAAATCGGGTTTAAATCATTAATAATTATTTAACAAAAAGTAATTAAAACCTTTAATAATAAATCATCTCTTTTAATTAACTATTATTACCAATTTATTAATAAGTTAAAAAATCAATTTATTGAAAATGCAAAATAATAATAATAAGAATAATAATATTATTTTATTATTATTATTATTATTATTATTATTATTATTATTATTATTATTATTATTATTATTATTATTATGATCTTTGACATAGGAGGTTATGTGAAAGTATTTGTTTCTTACGCAGAACATCTGTGCCTTCTTATTTTCTATAGGTTAACACATTTTATTTCAAAGTAATTTATAAAAATCATACACATTCTCTTCAATACCGATCACCCTTAGAAATATTATGTATGCAGTAACAGTTTTCCTTTATTTTTATAAATTTTATTATAAACTGGTAGTGGGGATTTAAGCTGTGCTCGATATCCTTGTCCTTAATAATGATTGGTGATAATGATAAAAGATAAATAATCAGTTCAGCAATAAAACGTGATTGGCAATAACACAATGACCCACGCAAATATTAAATGTTCAAACAGCAACCAATTTTCGTTATTTGAATCACTGTGTTTGTAACCATTGTCAAACAATAGAATTTAATCAATAACAATAAAAATGAATCGATAGTTGAAGAATAAATGAAATATGTCTAACAGAATAAAATATAAATCAATCACAATAATTAAAATCAACATTTATCAGTGAAAGCCAATGGATTTATAAAACAAAATAAGGAATCCTTCCCCAAACGTGAGAATTCAACCAACCTTTGAATCGTCAGTTAGATTCAAAGAGATATTGACTATTAGTTAAAAATGCTTTATAAATGATAACGTCAAATGCCCGCTAACATTAATGAAACATTCCTTAACCATTTGCGAAAGCCATGTTCTAACATAAAATGGTTAAAGGAAGTGGAATACATTTAATACAGATACGTCAATTGAAACTTTTCCCAACATAAAGGAATCATGGTTACAGTTGAAAAAGCTGCAACACAAAAAATGGAGAATAATAATAATAAAGATACATGTCGTTCTGTATCACCGGGAAAGTTCTGACTCCAGCCTTAGAACAGGCTTGTGATTTTCATTTAAGATCTATTTTTCGTTTGCTGTATTATAAAAGGTTTCTACATTGTATTGTTTGGTAAGGAGCCTTTGGCGATATAGTGAGTACCGAACGTCAACAAAAAATATTTTTATGAAAGTGAAAACCTCTTTTTCAAAACGTTTACATTATTATAAGATATGCTGAACCTTAGGAAGTGCCTGCTTAGCCTAGCAGAAATACATAACTTTGCTTTTTATTATGAATATTTGCAAGCCTCCCTTAACGTGGCTTCATCATGGCCAAATACATGTCCCGTACATTTTCATTACAATTTGAACAAAAGAGATTGCCTTAAAGCTTGCTTGGGCCATTGTAAGGAGATTTGGAAATACCTTTCGTTTCCCATCTGTAATTGTATGGAATAAGTGCTAACTGTACCGATGATGGGATGCTGCATGGGTATAGATTGCCAGTTCTTTTGTTTTATATGGCTTTGGTAACATATCTCTGATGGTAACGCCAAAAAGTTGAGAAATTTTATTTTATTTATATTTTATTCAATTCCAACGCTTTTCTTAGGGGTAGCTTAAAAAATATCAACATTTATTTTATTTATTACCAGCATTGGAAATTCTTCTTACTGTTACCCTTGTTGTCATGATGACCAGGGTCATGACAATCAAGGACCCCAGAGGTGGTTGAATCTTTTAAGTTGGTGAGAGTATTGAGGTTAAGCGTTAAGATTTAAAGATTAACATTTTTGTTGATCTATCCAATTTTATTAATTCCTTGACATTTAATTCGTTTTCGATTGGTCCTTTTGATATTTGATTATTTTTATTGACAATTGATTATTATTCTCATTTGGTTGAGTTTTCCATTTCGATTGAGCATATTTGATTTATTATTTGAGTATGAAAGAGGGTTTTTATATATTAATACAGTTTTACTGTTTGAACTGATTATTTCTTTTGTTACTAATAGAAACAGAGTTAGATTGCAGCTGATATTATAGTTTTAACTTTCGATTAATTCATGGAGTAGGAACAATATTATATAAAATACTCCTGGTGACCTTAACTTAATATGAAATAGATGTTCTCCTCTACCTTAAAAGGGACACCAGATTCAACAGTGTTTTAAATATAAATTTAACATCAAAACCATAAAATCAGACATTTATTAAATAAATATTTTTTTTAGTGCACAAAGACAAAACAGAACAAAATGAGAGCAAAGAATTGTTATTTTGTGTTACAAGCTTAATTGTAAAAGGCAACGTCGTTTTCACTGTATGTCCCGACAAATTCCAAAGATTTTCCACCCCTTCTATATTTATTCCAGATACCTCCATAACCCCCGTTGTTCACATACAAGATCTGCGGGAAAGTAAACATCGTTCCGTTTGGCCACATTTTGCCATGCTTACAGAAGTCTGGACTCCTTAAAACGATCAGCATTCCAGAATCTCCTTTACACTCCCCATGGAAGTTACTGATGTAAAATGTTCTAGCTGGATCTTTTTTAGTATGATCCATAATGAAATAATTAAAATTTTCTGATCGTAACTCTGTTTTCCAAGGAAATGAACTTCGTAAGTTGTTAAACTGAACCACGAAGTCAAATTATCCTTCTCACTAACATCGAGAACGAGATTGAAGACGATGTTGTTCTCGTAATCCTTTACGACGACTCTTATCTCTAAAGGTCGAAACCTATTCCATTCATCAAGAAGAGCACTTCTGAAATTTTTCCAAAGCCCATTAATCATCTCGTCAAAAATCTTACTGCCATTCCCCGAGGTGAGAAATGACTTTACTGGTTCCACATTCGTTCCAGATAGAAATCTGAATAAAACAAACGAGCTTGTATTTCTCTTGTACACCTTCATCGGTAACATTTTGTATCCTTTTGACTCCACTGGAGGCATGTAGCATATTTTGTCATTGATCACTACGAAATATTTTCTTCCGGAAATGTAACTGGAGAAAGCACAGCTGAGGCCAGGAGATTCCGTTAGGGCATCATAGATGAAATAATTCGCGAACAAGTATGACGTGAGCAATATTATTGTCGACGCCATTTCTGTTCGGTTTCATTTAAAAATGAGGAAAATATTTGAAATATTTACTTACTTCATTCAAACAAATTAAAGGTCAGTGAATATTACTGAAAAATGAACAAAACAATTCTGTGCTCTGGTGATGCATCCTAAATTTATAATAATAATAATAATAATAATAATAATAATAATAA
>JBBMKC010193909.1:0-15023 GCA_037834085.1 Bipalium vagum | reverse complement strand
TATTATTATTATTATTATTATTATTACTCTTTTTATGATTTTACTTAGTTATATTTCCGCGTGGGGTTGTCTTAGGTAAACCCAACAATATTTATCTTAGTCAACTTGATTTGTATTTACATACGTTAAGGTTCTGTTGAAAAGTTTCACCTATCAAGTCCAGTTCGACAGCAGTGAGAAATGGGTTGTTATTAGAAATGCGAGTTCTGATAATTTTTTTGGTCGACCAGATCTTTTTTTATTTCTGATACTAAACATTCTTTTGGAACTTCAGCCAGACCTTTCTGACACTTATCCCACAAATATTGAGAGCCCTGCTAATTTCTATGTATTGATTTCATTTCATTATGTATTGATTTCATTTCCACAACATTTCCACAATTTGCTACCTCATATTGACACTTATTTAAATAGTTTATAAGTCTAAACCTTTAAACAATTCATTTAAACTAATATAAATATACATGAATATATATTACAAATTGTATTTTTATAGGGGATGAAAAAACTTTTTACGAAAAACTGTAGACGTACATTACTCTTTTAAACGCTTGAAGGTGGCAGAAAGAAGCCAATTACGTGGAAATATTGAATAAAGAAGAATATATGCTCGAGTTTTTCAAGATTTGCTAACCACTAAACCTGATACGCATTTCATTTTTGTTGAAGTTGGTGTAAATATTTCCTTGTGATCAAAATATGGTTGGATATAGATTTATCAGAGCCTAATTTGAAGTGCTCCAGGTATTCTTAATAAAAATTATAGTATTTGCTGTGGATAAAATGGGAAATATTTTTTTCAAGATTCAAGATACCCGAAATGCCATTTAATAGAATAACATTTCTTGAATATAATATGAGCCAATTAATACAATTCGTAAATGGAAAAAATTATGTTGAATGTATTTTTTTCCTTGACAACGATCCCTTTTATAAATCTCAACAGATTAAAAGTTTAATAACTAGACAATCATTCCTATAAATATTTGCCTCCTTATGCACCTCGATTAGATCAAACAGAGAATTTCTTTAATGAATGGAATCAGTTCATTTGGAAACGTGAACCAATGAATGTAAATCAATTGAAAGCTTTGATTCATCAAAGTTGTAAGTATGCTTACTCCTTTCTCGGTTTATTTCAGAAACATGATGCGAGAAATGAGAAATACAATTTAATGAAATAAAAATAATTTTGCTTCATATTATAAAGGTTTACTATGCCTTTCTTAATAAACTAAGTGTTCTAAATGTATTCTTTGGTCATCCAAAATAATTTTTATTACCCTACTGCAATTATATGAATTTCAAGTTGTTTAAAATCAAAAATTCAAATTTCACTTATTTATATTGAATAAATAAAGTATTGTTTTTTTCATAATTTTATATTCAAAATTTAAATCTATTCGTCCCGGTAAGTATTCTACAAAAATAAAATATTCTTATTTAATTATTTTATAATCACTAAAAATAAAATTCGAAATTTTCTGATGAAATAATAATAATAAATATTATCAAAACTTAAACAACAAAGATTTAATTTGAAGCTAGATTTTATTCTCTTTCTTTTCATCTTCCACCAATTCTCCAACAACGTTCACTGATTTTCGCTCTCGTTCTTTCATACTCTCCTTCATTTTCTTCCGAATCGATGCAGCAGCCACACCGCGCTCCAAGATTTCTTTCTGCTCCTTTCGCTCCCAATTTTCCTTATATACATTGTCCCTCACAACGACTTCTTGCATCGACTTAATCATTGCCATTGCTAGAAAAGAGAAAAAAGGAAACGTTATTATGATTTTTTTAAAAAAATAAAATGAATTTTTTCTCAGTTCAAAAAACCAATAATAGTTCCAAATGATGAGTTAATTAATGCAACAAAAGATAAATTTAACTTTTAAATCATTAAAGAAACAATGTGGTTGGTAAAATAAGCAGATTCATCTCTCATAAAACTGATTTCGAAAAAAATCAAAACATGCACAATTGCCTCAGTAAAAAATATGTTCAATATTTAGGGTAACAATTTTAAACTGACTCTGAATCTCAGGTGGTGCTAAATACAACAATCACTAAAGCAATAATTTGTATTTATATCACAATAAGAAAAATACCATAATATTAATATATATCATAATAAAAAAATACAATATTAATCTTTAATTAAGTGTTAATTAAAATCAAAAAGTTAATTAGTAAAATAATAATAATTAAAGTTTTAGAAAATTTTTACAGACAGCCTTACGGTTGCTCACAGACAGCCCTCTGGTGGGGAATTCAAACATAATTCAAAGGAAAAGGAAAAAACTATGAATAGATTAACGTTAATAGTCGTCGTCAATTGTTTTCGTCAATATCTTAGTCAACAGTAAATTTCTTGAGCGTTCTGAGGGTGATATTCTGAAGAAATCCTTCTTCTTTTATAATTTATTTGTGATCTTGACATGGAGATTATTAATTAACGTTTCGATTATTAAATGATTAGATTTTATTTTTTTACTAGATTATAAAATATTTTATATATTACATAATATTATAATATATATATATATTTATTTATTTATTTTTTATATATATTTTCATTATTAACTTTTAAATATCTATTATTTTAAACATTATATTATTAATAAAACTACATTAAGATATAAATATACTTTTAAAATTAAAAATTCCCATGGTCTGATTAGCTTCCTTATAATTATTATTATTTATATGCCACAATAACAGTTGAATTAATAAAGAAATTTCTTTTTTTGTCAAAATTATAGAATTATTTTTAGTATGTTCTTTCATAATAATTTGAGTAACTTTAATAATTGCTCATATAAATCGATATTACATAATCAGAATATATTATAATATTTTCATTTATAAAATTCAAGATAAATTGATTTTATAAACATTCACCGAGAAACTATTTTTTATAACATTCGAAATAATCAAATACAACAAATGAAATTCTGTCTGATAATAGTAATTATTAAATTTGATAATCAATAATTGGAAATATGGCTTTTAAAAATAAATTCTTAACATAATTTTATATAAAACTTTAATTTTTAAACATTTTCATTAAATTATTTATTAATAAATTCCGAAAAAAGAAAAGTTTACTCTCTTTTAAACCACCCTTGAACCCTCCTTCTTGAACCGGTAAAGGCAGAACATCGGGTAACTTTATGTATTTGATAACGGAGGGTAACTTCATGATTTGCGAAAACACCAGAGAATACAAATTGGAACAGGTCCAATACAGAAGGATTGTCTGGGAGAAAAATTTGTCGTAACAATAAAAAATTCAAAGAATATATTTGTTACCGAAGAGAACTGAGAGACGCAAAGAAACATTACTGGAGCGAGACATCGAATAACGGTTTTTAATTTCACTCCCGACACAGCAGGCATTTCTGCACCGAGTTCAAAAATCATAAGAATCGATCCTGCGGTAATGAGTGGCAAAATATAATAGGGATCGCAAACTGTCAAATCTGTGAACCACCACAATCCTCCAGTTGCCAGGCTAGCGACCGGAACGTTTGACATACCGCGCAGAGCATAGAAAACCGATATGAAAATTGGGGCCTGTGTTAATTGGTAAAATATCAAAATCAATAAATTGAACTCGAAAAAGATGTTGATACCACAATAAAAAATCAGTTTTAGAAAAATTTGATTTTGAAAGAGTCAAAAGACCAGATAAAATTTGGTGTGATCAATTTTATACATTTAAACAAAAATGCGATTTGATAATCCCCATTAATATCATATTGTTAAGAATGAAAAATACATTTAAAAATTAAATATAATTCAATGAAATAAGTTAAAAATGTTGATTAATATTATAATAGTATCAAATCAAATCATAGTAATCATAAAATTGCTTTACTTGTATCAAAATCGGTTTGTAAACTGATAACAAATCCAACTTTTCAGTGTTGATAACTCTCTCGAATTCCCTGATTTTCTCTACCACTAAATCAATAATAATCGAGCCGTTTGAGTTTAACAAGTTTACTTAATAAGCTATTTCCACTTTGACGAGCTTTAAAAGCTTCTTGCATGATTACTGATCTGCGGGTAGTATTGTTTTGTAACAATATAAACGATCGTCGTTGATTTATAATAACTGGAATCATGGCCGTTTTAATTAGAACGGATGCTGATTAAAGGATAAATATATTCTTGATAAATTGAAAAAAATACTGAGTAATATGCAACCCCACCATGGTAACCCGAAATTGACGTGAATGTTTTCCAAAATACATTGTACCAATCCAACGGGGGTGTAATTGTTCAGTCCAATCGAAGCAAATGATGGTTCGCCTATAGCGTTTAAAATTGTTTCATTAATAACTGGCTCTGGAATATTCGGAATATTCTGAATTTTATAATTACAATTAACTTATAAACATTAAATTAAAAAAAAATAAACAGACGTCCATATATTCATAATTTGACTGGTTACTTTCATCACCAGAAAAGATAAAGCGTGATGATACTTTAAACAGTTTATTATTTGAATGGTTTTGTAATAAAACACAACTTTTATTTACAATTTTTAATTGTAATCTACCAAAGGTAGATAACCTTGAAATCATGTTTTCAAAACCTTGAGTTTAGACTAAATTTTAAAACAATTTTGTAATAATTGGAAAAATGTTTTTTAATAATTTAAATATTTTATATCTAAAAGAAATTTTAATAATTAAGAAATAATATTATTAATTTGAAAAATTATAAAATATATTACTTAATTTGATCAGACTAAATAAAATGTTTTTCTTGGAAAAATCAAAATTTTAAATTGTGTTTTACATGTTCAAAAAATTGATTAATATCGAATATGAAAATTTTTAGGATCTCACTTGTGATGAATAAATGGCTCATTTTCATTTGACGTATATGTTTTGATTTCAAAGTTTACCTTGATAGGGATAATAATAAAAGTAAATAATAATAATCTACTTGATACTAGCTAAAATCTGACAAAATATTTAAATACTTATACGGTTTTCGCAACTAATATAAACCAGCACCAGTTAAGATTTTTTTTATTGCGCAAATAAAATTTTATAATTTAGCAATCAGACTGAATAACGTTTAATTAAAGAAAATTATAATTTCTCATTTCAAAGGTAAGTGAAGAGTCCCTCTGATAAAAACTATGTTTTACTTAACTAGTTCGTTGGAACTACCAACCAAAGACAACTCAAGAAACTAGTAAAAAATAAAATATTAAGGTGTGTATAGTTGTTTCATAGAATTTTAGTTTTATAGTTCTGAAAAGTAAAAGACATATAAATTTAAGAGTAATTAAGAACATAAAGAACATTATCAAGAACATAAAGATAACAAATTTTCATTTATGAGCACACAACAATCCATCTCGGTATGCGTTTTCAACCAGAACCCGTACTTTACCACAAAAGTTAGTACAGTGGAGAATGGAGCATGGAGTACTAATTCATTCATGCTAGCACAAAGATGCAGTTCAAGTTGAGCAGTAGACTGTGGATGAAACTTGTTATCGAAAGCTCGTCTTTTGATCTCTGCATGCGTAAGTTCAATGGGATGGCACTGAAGGACATTAGTTGGATTGTTGCACTTCTTTAATACTTAGATTTGTTGTATTTCAGATAACGAATAAGTGAAACTACGTAATGAGATGGCCAGAAAATGCAGTTTCGTCCAGGTTAGTATTTTTCAATAAAAAGAAGAAGACAGTGGTTTTCAGCATTTCTTGTAGTTTTGGGCATTTGGATGAGCTCTATCTAAAAGAAAATTTGTTCATCGTATAAGATTAAAGATAATATAGTACGCGAAAAGTTTGTTCACTCATAAAAAATACAAATTTTGATATATATTTCGATTTATTTAAAAATATTTGTTTAAATTTTTAGTTATTGATAAATTATTTAAATAATGTAAGTTATTATAATGCATTTTTAAATGATATGTAAAAAAAATCATTTAATTATATGGTTTTACAGCAATATATTGTCTAAAAATTAGAATTGGTCAAAAAATCAAAGGCATATCATACTAAATATAAGACTTGCGTATTTAATAAATTTTGTTGTTTAAAATATTCTTTTCAATTAAAAGTTGTATTTTATAGGGATTGAACAGACGTAATTTTGTTTCTTTTTAAGTATTTATATATTGAAGTATTTATAAATATATACATGTATATTTATTTTTTTAAATTTAATATTTTCGTACATAAAAATGAGTCGGCATAGTTACGGTTTTCGTGTATTTATCTTTATTTATCTTGCTAGTATAGAAATACGATAGGTTAATGAACAATAGTTTTGAGTCAATTTGTCAAAATCTGGCTATGGAGCTCAAGTTCAGAGCAGATAATTATTCTGATAATGCCTGTTCAGGCAAAATCCTCTTCAATATCTGGTATATATATTGAAAGACCGTAACTGATTAATGAATAATTCATCTTGATCGAGGAAGGATCTTTTCAGTCTTTAATGCGGGTTTAGTTTGTGGACCATTACTTTACTTCAACGACTCAGAAACTCCATAAATTGATCCAACTAATCAAAATTCTTTTCTTAAATATATTAAATTCTATAAATTGATATGAATGTAAGAGAGACGGCCAAGTTAAAAACTCTTTATACAGAAGTATTTATTTGCATATAAAATCAAAAGTAACCACGCAACAATCAAGAGAATATAGTTTCGGAAATGAACCAATGACCAAAAGATCACGTTAGGGTCGATTAAAAATAAAATTCATGTTAACTGCTTTTTTATTACCATGACATTGTCCACAAATATTTTTCTATCAACTGGACAGACAGTTAATAAAGATTGTTATTTAAACATTACGTGTCGATTACGCTAGTCAATTCGTAGAAAACGACCAGAATTACGGCAAAACAAAGCATGGTTTTGTATCCTGATAATGTACTATCGCATACACCAATAATTATTCGAAAATTTTCGATAAGAAATCAAACTGTTATTGTTCCGCAGATTCCTATTCAGAAGATATGGGTCCATGAGATTTTTTCGATTTCCTCGGCTTAGGTTGGCATGCGTGGATATCATTTTCCTTCAATTCAAACCATCGAACAGAAATCACCGACCACTTTGAAGGGTATACCAGAAATTAAGGTCCAGAATTGTTTCAAAAGCTAGAAAAAACGTTTGAATAAATGTATTATTTCGGAAGGAACCAATTGGATTTAATGAATAAATGTATATATCATTTTATAGTAATAATTCACCTTATTTTTGTTCATATTACTACATTAATAGTTCTAGAATTTGGAATTTATCATCTACCAGTTTTAATTTTCATTGTTGCATTAAACTAAACCAATAAAATTTCTGTTCAAATTTTTAAAAAGATCTGTGGGACACAGATCTATCTAATTCGGTCTATAAAACGGTAAGAAAAGTGTGTTATCCTCAATTAATGAATACCATTAGAATTTATGTGAGTTGAGGACAATTTTGTTAAAATACGAAAATAAAAAATTCAACACAAGAAAAAATGTATCTATTTTTAAAAATGTCTTTTTTTAAAATTCTTCTTTCACTATAACCTCCATTAAATCTCGATGTTTTATTGAAATTGAAAATATATATTAATAAAATATAAATATATAATGCTGTACATTTTGTAAAGTTAAATTTCAAAATCTCAATAAATGAGTATAAGAAAACAAAAATGTTTTTTTAAAATAGAAAAGTATACATATATTTGGAATCACTACTAAAATTTTTCAAATGTTTAGCTAGTATTATGTTAAATATTAATTTATTTAAACAAAAACTACTTAGTATTTAATATGTTAAAAGTAGTAAAGCTTCTTTTGAAAGACCCTGTATAATGGAAAAAGTATTTGTGAAAAAAAGGTTGCTCTAAAATCAATTTTATTTTTAAAATATACGAATTAAATATAAAATAATAATAGTAGTAATTAAAATAAGCTAAATATCTTTTTAAAGAAAAACTAACTGAAATTAATAATTTAGGTTATGCTACCAAGGCGCCTTGAGAATTTCACAGTTTCCATCGTGAGATAATCTATGTCAAAGTTTTCTAGAAAGCCTTTCCGAGTTTCTCTTTGAATAATCTTTGTAAAGACGCCTTTGAATGAAAAAAAGTGCTGTATTTTTTTAATTAAATATTAAAGATTTGCTTACTTACTATTTCAATAATATCGGAATTTCTACTTATGTAGTTGAATAAATTCATTAAGTGTAATGAAATTGTTACATTATATTATAAAAAGTATTTTTTTCAGATGAATATTGATTATGTAGGATTATAACGAATAATTCCAGACAATTAATTAAGTAATGAGATAATTTAGTATTTCCTTTTTTAAAATTCTATTTTATTTCCTTTTATGTGTAACTTTATTCAGATAATGAAAAAATGTTATTTCTTTCTGTCAGGGAAAAAGTTCAGATCAGTAACATCATTCTCTTCCAGTTGTTCACTATTTAGTGTATCAAACCTTAACTCTGACTCCAGCTTTTAGAATGTGCAAGATAATAAAAATCAGTAAAGCAATAATTTGTATGCACATCACAATAACTCACACGAAATCACAGTGATAATAATAACACAAAAATCGTCAAACTTAATAGAGGGATCACAACGTTGTCTAAAATGTTTCAAATGTCTTAAATAATAGTCAATCGAATCAATCAAACCAAATGTTATTTAAAAATCAAATTAAAATAATCAGTTAATCAAAACAATTACTTAAAATAAAATAAACGACAGTTAATAATGATAATGATAAATAAAGAATGAATAATGTCTAAAGAAAAACAAAACAAAATATTTTTACGGGTTAGCTTTGTTCAAGCTTCCCGAATTATCAACTGAGCCTTTGTAGTTGCTCAGATATAGTCCTCTGATGGGGAACTTAAACACAATCCCAGGCAAATGGAGTGCATAATTACTTGTAGATTAATTTCTATGATAATGAATATCAATGGTTAATTAATACCATTACGGTCTTCTTTAGTGAATAGCAATACTGTTTTCTTGAATGCTTTTTAGAAGGTGAAATTATGGAGAAATCCTTCTCCTTTTATACTATTCTGGTCGACGGCTAATCAGTCGTAGATCAGTTTTATTAATGGGAAATGTCAATTCCCTTTTTGGATCATTAATCATATATCGGTCCCTCCTAGCGGACCCAGATCTAATCTTGGTAATTCAGCTTCCCCGTTGTCAAGATTAGACCCTTTTTAGAAAATAATAATTTTTGTTCTCACCAATATTTTAATTATCTTTGTACTTATTAATTAGTTAAAATTATTATTTTTAGTATTATTATAATTCTTATTATTTTGTGAACAATTCTTATCCGTGAAGGGTCAGTGTTTTGGGTAAACCCAATACAGTATATATTTTTATAGGTGATGTGAATAAAAAACCGGTATATTTTCTTTAGATGATAATAAACTTTTATTAATTAAAATTTAATTCGTAGCGGATCTTATCATTTTTCAATTGTTTCACATAATTCACTTTGTTAATCTATGAATGTGGATGGTAATGAAATCTTTGATTTCAAGAACTTCTTTAAAGAAATTAAATTCTTCATGAATTAATAAATTATCTACTTTTTATAAACTTATAAGCTTGAAACTTCTTAAGCTTTTATGGCATTAACTTGAAAAATGCAAAATATGCCATCTTTTAAATGTATGTCGGTTAAAATTCAAATAAATCAAAAAATTGGATATCTGTTTAAATTCATATTAACTTTTTTATTTAAAACGTTTTATTTAGACTACGACATTAATAGACATTATAAAATTATTTATCTTCTTCGATTTGACTGAATTCGGATATCTTTATAGCCTTGATTGTATGGGTCTGTTTTTGATTTTAAAAATATTTTTTCTTCTTCTTCACACCAGGACCAGGCTAACATGAGGATACCATCAGTGAGAACAACAGGGTATTCTGCCAGTGGAGATCAATCATATGGATTCATCAACAATGGAATAACTCTGCGTCTCAACCGGAATAAATAAATATTTCTCAAGGAATTTGTACTATGCATCAAGACGATATCAAATTATATTTTCAAAATATTTTTTATTAAATTATTTTAATATTTTTAATAAATACTATACAAAACGATAAAAATGTTAATATTTTTGGATACAAATTGAAATTAAAGAATGAAAAAACAGAACAATCACCAATTGAGACAGGGTTCTGGGTCAACAATTTCTTAATACGTCATAAATTGTTGGCAGACCTCAAACGAAACCAGGCCTCCCTCTAAAACCTGAAAGAAATCCTCGGTCAAATAACCTGAAGAAAATAGTATCAGAATCACAATGGGGATTCAGTAAAACACAAACGTTTTGAAAATTTCCAATTCAACGGATACCTTTTGACAACACTATAATTTTCCACTGTAACTGTCATTAACAATATAACTTTTTGTGTTTGAACTGATTATCAACCTAGCATGATAAGTTAGATTCAATTTCGATTGTTAAGATTAATTTTAATTCAAATTATAGTTTTTTACAAAAGTCTATAATTAATTTAGTCAATTATTGATGGTCAATCACTAAGGGATCTAGTCTGGATTTTTAAAACAAAAAAAATCTATATGAATAAAATCATTAATTTGGATTTTATCATGAATAATTTGGATTTGCGTATTATCCTGGGATAATAAGTCTTCTAATTCTGTATCTTAAAACTTTTTTGGTTGAACTGAGAGTTTTCTATCTCTGAGATCATAATCGCCTGTTCTGAATCGAATAAACCAGCGTTCGCAAGTGTCTGCCGATGGAGCGTGATAATCATACTCTTTTGAAGTAGGATACAGCTTTTGCAGTGGTTTTCTCTAAATTGAATAATAACAGCATAGAATACTGCAAATGTTCTTTCGTTGGCTCATATATTGGCTCAATATTAACATCTATGTAGATTATTAAATATTTTGAAATTTGAAAATTTAAATTTATCTTTAGAAAGTTTGATTAAAACAATTACTAAAATGATAAAAAAATCATTAAATAAATAAATAAATAAATATATATATATATATATATATTAAAAAATATAATATAATAATATATAAGAAAAAATTATTTACATTTTAAGAAATCCGCGGAATAAACTGCTACACCTAATAATAAATATTATGAAAAAAGTAATAAAATAAGAAAAGGAATAATAAAATGATTAAAAAGTATTAATTATTAAAAATTAATCTTAAAAAAAAAATAAAAAAAAAAATAATAAGAATGTTGATCTTAACTTTATAAAATATTTATTTTCTTTTCAACAAAATTTTCTCGAAAAAATTTTATTCAAAATATAATATAATAAAAAATTAGAGTTAAATTGCAATTTTATATTGGATTTTTAATTTACTTTTTTCATCTTCTCTGAGAAAAGCTTTTAAAATTATTATGCCAACCGAAATAAAAAATATGACATAAGATCTCTTGAACCGCTGCAGAAATTGCAAATGGCAGATTTTATTGTTTTTGAAAATGGTTGTGAAAAATTTCAATGAAATCTGAGAATTTTTTTTCAACATTCAATTTCCAAAACCCAAAGAAACCGTTCCTGATATAATGCTTTATTGAGAGGCGGCTTAAATGTTTGATGAAGTATGTTCAAAATATAAAAATATTTACTTTGATCAATAATCCAAAACTGTTATTGATCTTAAAATTTTTCGAACCCAAGATTTTTATGAAAGGAATCTGCGCAAAAATTCTGAATATGTTTGTTGATGAATTATTAACAAAATCTACATAAATTAGGGTTATAATACCGTATAAAACTGAGCACACCGATATTTGATTAATCTGTTCAGGTCGTAAAACAAAAAACGTTTTTATTTTATAAATTTTCTGTTTTATTTTATATTTTTTTAATTAATTTAAAAAAATTAAAAGGATAAAGATAATTTCTCCTAAAAATAATTTTGGTAAATGATTGACAAGATTATGTTTTAATTTAGAGAAGATTTTATTTTTCTCGAAACCCAGTAAAACAATTTCAAGATTGAATTTGAAAGATTTATTTATTTATTTGTTTTAATACTCTTATTTAAAATATTATTTTTCTAAACCTTTTACTTATATAGAACTTATTTATTATTTTTCTTTTGTTATTGGTCTGTTTTGCGGCCAAATGAAGTCATTTTTTATATATAATGAAGTAATAAATGAATATATAATTTTAATGAATTAATCTTTTTAAAAAAAGTTCGTGTTGGTTTTTTTTATTTTTC
The DNA here is from genome assembly GCA_037834085.1 of Bipalium vagum. Classification (NCBI taxonomy): domain Eukaryota; kingdom Metazoa; phylum Platyhelminthes; order Tricladida; family Geoplanidae; genus Bipalium; species Bipalium vagum. Next base: position 2,757 of record JBBMKC010193909.1, on the reverse strand, counting down.
AAAGTGATTTGTATGAAAATATAAAATTTTTTTAATGAGTATGTATGATTCCGACTTTATTAAAAAAGAGTTAAAATTTGCGGTTCAATGAATAAATTCAATTGGTAAATATTATTTGTAAGATCATATATTAATAATTCAATAAAAATATTCAATAACTTCATTTAAATAGGTATTATTTAAATAATACAGAAATTCAAAATGGCCAATTTTGTTTCAAATAAACGTCATTTGCAGACACACATCACTTGCTGGTAGAAGTTTAAGATAAAAATACTCCTTCTGCTACGATATGCAAAGAATGGTTTTGCGGATTCAAGAATAAAGATTAATGACATCATGGACAAAGAGCAAAAACTGCAAAAAGTGTATAAACTACAAAAAAGTGCTTAAAGATGAAGAATTGGCACAATTACCACACAAAGATCCATGTCAAACGCAAACAGAACTGTCCATTATATTAAATGTAAGCCAAGAATGCATTTACCAACGTCTGAGAAGTATGGGAAAATTAGAAGAAATGGGTCCCACATAGATTGACAGAAAGAGAAATTGAAAGGAAACTTATTATTTGTAATATAAAGAGTAATTTGTAATATTGTAATATTCAGAGGCTACAAAGAAAGAGTTTTTTGCATGGGATAGTGACAAGAGACTACACATGGATTAGATATATTAAAAAGTAAAGCATCTTGAGTGAAGTTTGGTGAACCGAATACATCAACGCCCAAACAGAATATCCATAAGTCGAAATTAATGCTTTTTGTCTGGCAGGATCAAAAAGGTATGAATTTTTGTAAACTTTTGAAACCATCAAAAAAGACCACCTTAAAATGGATCAATAGTTGAATTTATTCAAAAAACCAAAATTCTTTTTTGTAATCCATTCATTACCTAAAAGATGGTCCAATGTCATATCTCTAAATGGAAAATATTTTGATTGAATGTTATTAAATAAAACTTTTTAAAGATGTATTTTTTTATTTTAAAAAACCAGAATCATACTAATACACCTAATATAATATATAAATATATAAAAATTCATTGAATTTTGCATATTAATTATAATATTAATAAAATAATATATTATATTAATTAAATGTTCGTTACATTGTCAATTTTCGATTGCAAAAATTTCAAAATTTTAGAGGCAACATATTTCCTAAAGTTATATTCAAATTATTTTTTTTTATAAATAATAATTATTAATTTATTAAATATTATCAATAATGAAACTGTAGGGTGTTTCAAAAGAAAACAATGCTTTTGAAGATTTCTGAAAAGTGAAAAAATTCTGTAGAATAATTGACAGTTCAGATTTGCTATTATTGAAATCTCTGCTCTCACTAATTTCGAAATTAGTCCAGTATACCGAATAGTATCAGTAAAACAGTTAAAAAGTGCGTTCATACAAGATGGATTCCTCATCGAATAACAGGATAGGAAAGTCCTGATGACAAAATTAGCACAAAATTAGCTTATTTTGTTTCACTTTGTAATGGTTATTGAAATTAATTTTTTTCATATAGTTAAATTTATTTTGTTTTCTTTATTCACTGTACACGGTAATACCTAAATGTGGGGTCAGTAAAACTGCGAGTGCAAAGTTACACATTTAATAAAGATAATTGAATATTTTAAATAATTTTTAATTTGTGAAAAAAAATTGTTTTGTTGAGATACCCTACATATAAATACCGAAATGAAGAAATATCTTCTAAGCAATTATTTATCCAAAAAATTTTTTCAAATGGATCTCATATTTTAAAAATCTTTTCTTTTTATAAATTTAATTAAGATTCGATTAAAATTATTAACAAACCAAAAATCAATTTTTTCTTCAAATCGAAAAGGAAGCTCAATATTAACCAGACTCTGGAAAAATTGAAATAGTTTGGATGCATCCATGTTTATTATATTCAAGGATCGTGCAGGGTTTCAATGATCTCTTATAGACAGTGGGTAATTAAAGGTGCTTTGATTCGTCGAATAATTTGTCAATTATTTTTTAACTAATTAATTAATTAATCATTCAATTAATTAATCGAATTAAATGGGGTATACACTTTACATTGATCAAAAGTCTAAAAATACAAATAGAAAAACAGAAATTGTTTTTCACAAATCTTCAGAAGTTGCTCTAATTATAATTAAATAAAGAAAAGTGAGCATTTCGAAATAAAAGGATAAATGTCATTATTTAATTAAATGTTTTGCATTTTATTTTCGATTTATTCCGATAGATTTTCACCATCAAAATTCACAATTAAAAATAGAAAGTTATTTTCCCTTGAACAAGGGGAAATAGTACAATTTTCTGACTGAGTGTAAGATGCAATCTATTACGGTTCAATGGTTCTTCAGTTCTGCAAGTATGTCAGAATCTATGAGGCCAGTCGAAAGTGATTGATGATCCATGTTCAATAACCCTCTTGGTCGACATCATTAGCGTCACTTTTTCGTTCTTGATTCTGGAGAAATGAAATATAATGAAAATATTTTGATAATCATAAACATAAGCAAATCAATAATTTTTATGTTCAGTTCAACTCTATAACTCATTTTTGTTTTAATTAATCAAAAAATTACATCATCAAATAGTCAAGTTTTCATAATTAAATTTTTTATAAAAGTGACATATTGATATGCTTGCAAACAGATTAAAGATCCAGATAAACCAATTATTATTATTATTATTATTATTATTATTCTTATTATTATTATTATTATTATTATTATTCTTCTTATTATTATTAT
>JBBMKC010193898.1:0-15027 GCA_037834085.1 Bipalium vagum | reverse complement strand
GATCTCGCAGTAAGCGTCGAACCAAAGTAAATTTGACCAAACACTTACATTTGGTGTGCGAAGCCTTACATTTGGTGCCACGGTCTTACAAATTTCAGAAATTATTTGTGATCCCAGGCTCTTGCATTATCTAGTACAATTCCGTGTATTTTATTTTTGTGTTTGTGTGGTATAAATACAAGTGTTGCTTTACTGATTGTTTTTATTCGCACCACCTAAGATTGGGAGTCAGGTTTAGATTTGATACACTAAATAGTGAACAGTATTGTTGAGTTTTACGTGTAGTGTTCTTTAGCAGCCGGACATATCCGTTTGGAACTGTGAGACGTGTTTGTGTGTCGCGTAATTGGAGAAGTAATCATCATCTGATTTGATATTTGTCGGAAAATCAAGATTGTGAGTGTGTCTGTTTGTGAGTAGGTGTGTGTCAATATTTTTTGATTTGGTCGAAAGTTTGCTTATCATTCATTGATGATTTACTTTATAGAAGGAAAAGACATGAATATACTTACTTTATAGTCCATACTATCGATCGCAAGAGAGAAATCATCATCAGGAAATATAATTGGTTTCTTTTTAGGAAAGAGTTAAACTTTAGAATCTATTTCGGTAGATGTAACACCTTTTGACGCTTGTTTTAATTCATCTAATAAAGCAGCTTTATCAGTATACAAATTCGATTTTTAAAAAATTATATTTAAAATTGATTATTTAATTACTTATTATTCACATAAATATATCTATAATACTTAAATTTACTGAATTTAAGATATACTAAGTTAATAGAAAGACTTCTCGAAATTTTTAGATTATTAAAAATCCTAAGTTATTTATCACATGAAACCCTACAAATTGGTGATTTCTAATATCTGTTTCAATGGCATTTACAATAGTAATAATTGGCTTCCTCGATTATTTTCTGTAAAATATAAAAAAGTTAAAATTCAAATTCAACACTTAAACATGTTTTCAAAATTTAAAAATAACAATTCAAAAATTATTGTTTTAAAAATGACCATTTTATAAAAATAGAAATGGTTTAAAATTATATTAAAAATATTCGGCTCTCATATCCTTCAAGCTTTTCTTTTAATTAATATTTCTTTTCTGTTTATAAATGTTGACTCTTTTTGAACTGTTTCTCTTTTTGGACTGAGATTCATTTCACAAACGCACTGAACGTACGATATTTACTATCTAAATGTAAATATATAACTTTTTTATATAAATATTAAAAATAAACTTAAAAGTTACATAACTGTAGAACCAATCGTGGATATCCAGGTGCTTTTTTAAAATAAATTTAAAAATAATAATAAATAAACCTAAAATTAAACTTAATATTAAAAATAAACTTAAAATTACTTAACCGTAGAACCAATCGTGGATATCCATATCTAAAGAAATTCATCCTAAATTTACCCTAAAATTAAACTTCATATTAAAAATAAACTTAAATTAAGCCATTTAAACAAAAGATGACCTTGGTGGTATATCTAGCGAAATTCATCCAAACTTTATTTTGTTGAGGTTCGACTCCTATCTTATAAATACTGTAAATAAAATTTTAAAAATACGCTGGCTAACTTAAAATTACGTATTTTAATTATTAATTTAAAATTAATTAAATAAATTTTAAAAATAAATTAACAAGTAGCAAATCTCTCTAAAATTATGAAATTATAATTTTCAGAATTTTTAGAAATTTATTTTATTTTTAGTAATAATTAAATTTAGAAAGTACCTGATGATTTACATTTTAACTGGCCAATCAGAGATGATAAAAAGAACAGTAAAATAGTTTATAATCCAGTGAAAATTCTTTTTTTTTCGCCCAGAAAATTATCAATAAAACTTGTTTTGTTTTTGATTGATAATTTTATTTTGCTGACCATGGTTTTTCCTGGCATAGGTTTTTAATTACGGAGTGTTTGTTGTTTTTGTTGAAGCTGCCTGAGCAGTTTGTTAATTTAGTGTGACTACCGATTGTTGCAGTTTGTTTGTTGTAATTAAAAGGGTCTTACCCTCATTTTATTTAATTAAGGTTTAGAGTGCTCGTTTTAGTGTTTTTGTTAGAAGGTGAGATAACGAGCACTTTTAATAGACCCACAGCAACCTCAGTGTAGGTCAAGTGAGCTAGATAAGAGTTGAACCAACATTTTATTTTTATTTTATCATAACGATAATGATATATTACACAATTTCGTTTAATTATTATTGTGTTAATATGATAATAATAATAAAATTATAACAAATCGTAAATTACAATTACCACTTTTCTATATTAAAAAATAAATATTAATTTTCATTAATAATTTTTAGGAAACCTAATCCATATTATTATTCACCTCGGCAAACACGTTTAGGCCGAGCTGAATAATTAAAGCTCCCGGATTGACATTATCCTAATGGAAAAGGGTTGCGAATGGGCCACACAGAGATAAAAATCTTGTGAGCTTAGCATTGAAATCAGCTACAGAGTTAATTATTCATGTCAGACGACTAATGACAACTTGAGGTGGATAATTGAAATCTCCCGGTTTCTGCATAGGTAAAGCCAGAAGAGGGAAGATATCCCTATTGTGATTAATGATTGGCCGATGGAGGAAAACTGGAGAGTATATAAGCAACTTTCAGATTCTCCAAAGTCAGAACAAAACTAGAGTGAAATCTAAAAAAACAAAACCGAGAACAAGGACAATAGAGAATGACATCAAAGTGATATTGTTTTTAATTAATTTTTTGTAGTGAATAAATTGATTCGAACGAACCATTATTTAGCAATTTGGAATCACCATAAATTTTATTTTGGGTAATATTTATTTAAATATAGACAGTTTGTAAAATTATTGCCTTTTCCACTTTTTAGTACACTTTTAAGTCTTGAACATAGCATATTTTTAAGATTAATTTCTTTTCTATCAATATTTTAGTTATATTTTATATTCACAGATAAACAGGTTTACTCGAGAAAAATTTATTACATTTGTAAGAATATATTCTTGATTTCTTGGCCAATATCTCTCAGGCTTCCACTCTGAGAATATGACAACATTTAAAGTATAAATAATTTTTGACATAAAAGCACATAAATATTTGGTTTTTAAGAATCAATTATTATGGACGATCTTAAGTTATTTTTAATTTTAGTTTTTCTATATAAAAGAAAGAGAATATGTTACATTTTTATTTTGTAAAAACGTGACTCATAATTATTTGAGTTCGTAATTATTACGTCGGTCTGTTTAATATTTTAATAAGTAATAATATATTTTAATATATTTCTTTTTTCGATTAACGGTACTTTTATTGTTTCAGAGTTTTTAAAAAACTTAGTTCTCAAAAATTTTAAATTATTTTTATACTATTTATAAATTAAATAGAAACGTACCACTTTTTAAAAACCTATTTAAAAAATATATACATGAAATGTGCATTTGTTTAACTAATTCAAAAATATCCAAAGGTTAATTAGAAATTTTCAAAAGGAATTTTTGTGTTGCATGGATATATATTAGAGTAGCAGGTTATTTCAATTTTCGCTTTTTAATGATTTTTGTTTCTTAAACAGTATTTTGATAAATGTTATTAATTTTCGATTATCATTTAGTTTTTCATTTAATTATTTACTCAGTTCACTATGATTAAATTGCCCAATCATTAGAAAATGTGTTCGTTCAAGCATTATAATCTAAATCAATACTTTTTCTGCACAACATATGGCAGTGTTGAGCATTTTTAATTTGTGCTAGTGTTCAATGTGTATGTGTGTTTCATGTGGAGCACACTCCTTTCGATATATGCATTTTTCAACCGTTAATAATCCTGAGTAAAACCATTTGGTTGAACATTTACCATTTATTTTAACACAAAATATTGCTGTATCAAGATCGAAGCTCTCACTTACAAAATATCGATTCTCTTTGTTATCGCCATTTAACATTTAAGTGAAGTAATTAGTATTTTTTCTTTAAAAATAGATTTGCAATGAATTCTGGCGACAAATATCAAGAAAAAATAAATGGTAATCAGGAAATGGACACATACAGTGAAAGCTCAAGGAGAAGTACAATGGAGTCCGTATATGTGCCGTTCAAGACCAAAAAAACATTCAGTAAGTGTTCATGTTGCCCACATTTCTTAGGGGTGCTTATCAAATACAAATCATTGCTGTCGTCATTATTTCAATGGATTTAATTTCCCATTTCCGATCTATGTCTGCCCTTCTTCCCATGAGTTGCAGTCAACTGCTGTAATTGTTGATAAATATGATCACATCTTGTGATCTACATGGTGCAATGTAGATCTTAATTTTTCGAGTGCAACTTTTCTATCCCATTTTGGAAAATTTACCATCTTTATTAAACAATTTCTGTTCTCCAGACGAAGTGGATTTCCCCCTTTCATCACGGCCAATAAATATAGAATCTTCCATTAAACATTAAGTATCACATTGGAACAGGTTATAAATTGATCTTCTCCGAGAGAAGACAAGCTACATTTAATATTTTAAGTCAATATTAGAATAAATAAATTAATATTAAATTAAATACTTCGATCTTTTTGGAAATCGATATTATAATTGATTAACTTTGTGGAATTGTTTTACTAAAGTAATATTTGATAAACGGTTTCTGAAAGCAAGACATTTGTGTTAATTAATTTTATTTAAACCAATTGAAAAAATCAGAGAAAGGTTTTGAAACGTTTCGAATTCTTTGTAAAAGATAAATTTGTAAATGAAACGATGTTAAGTTTTGCTAATTTTTATATATTATTTGTATCGAATTATTATGCGATTAATTAGTCAAATACTCATTTTTACGAATATCGGAAAGAGAGGGCGATTTATATTTTATAAAATCAGTGAAATTGATAAATGTCGAATAAAGTATTTATTTAAACAAAATATTGTTTTATTACATAGATAACCTTTTGGGATTTTTCAGAGAGCTAACTGCATCATTGAAAGATTTCTTTAATTTTTTGGGAACTATTGTACCAAATTTTCTTTACTCATTTATTCCATTGAGAATTCTCCATAGATATAAATAAAAGATAATCTGACGGTGCTAGATCTGAACTGTATCATCAATATGTTTCATTACATCCCGGGTAAACTAGTTCAAAGATGTTTGTGGTTTGGTATTGTCGTGTTGGTACATAATGATCTTCCAGTTTATCAAATTTGACCTAGTTTATTTAATCGATTGATTTGATCTTGTTAACTGATCACAAAAAAAACCACAACCAATCGGTCTATTGTGCACCAGAAATGTATAATAATTTGATTCCTTTTCAATTCCACCAAACCTAACATAATTTTATTTGATGTTAATCCCTGTTTTGATATCGTTTAATGAATTGACTTAATGAATATTATTGACTTAGGTAACACATTTTATATCACTCACGATAGGTTGTTTCAGAAATGATTTACTTTGATTTTTAAAAAGTGATTACAGATTGAAAACTTGATTTTTTGGTGTTAGGCGACATATTTGAGTCCAAATAATAAGGTTCTCTATTAGTATAGATTTTTTCAAATACTTTAAAATATATTTGTTTCGTTGTTACTTAACGATACGAGATTATTAAGAGAGTCTTAATTTGCTTATCTTAACATAAAACGTTAACATTTAATGTAACGTCATATTCAATTTCAAGTTTTATGAAATACGAAAAAATTCCCCAATCCAATAGCATTATTTGATTGCAGAGTTATGAGACATAAGAAACATTTGATAAGGAGCTTCTGGAAGCAAGAAATCTATGTTAATTAATTTAGTCTAAATTAATCGAAAATATTCGAGGTGTTCTTGAACCTTTCTAATTTTGTGTTAGAAATAAATTTGTAATGTAAAAGTTGTTAATTTTCACAAAGTTTACCCATTTTTGTATCAAAATATTACGTATCACGTACCAAATTTATTTTAAAATATTTCTTAATGTGTAAATGAGCTCAAAGTGAATTTTAAAAGTTTCCAATGTAATGAATTAACTATTCAATATCATTATGAATAACCCTGTGGAATTATTCAAATAACTTCCTTATTCCACCGTTGGTGAATTTAATGAACCGATTGTTAATAAATAATTTTTTTTCCATGTAGTGATCGAAACAAATGATAATCAATACCGTCTTTTCTATAATTAAAGCCATTCCTATATTAGAAGCGTGACTTCTATCGGCTAACATCTTTTTGATTGACTTTTTTTTTGAATATAACCGTCATTTAAAATTAATAACACTTAATATTCATTAGAAGTACAATTTAGTATAAGATCGTAGAACAAGATCACTTTTGGTAAGGAGAAAGAATATTATTTCATTTGCTCTAGCGTTTTTTATTGGTATGTGAAAATACAATACTTTCATCTATTCTCTAATACAAGCCCGGGTTTTAATTATAGAAAAGGCGGTAGAACCTTAGTGTGGCGAGTATACAGTAGGAGGCGGAAATCCCAATCAAAGCACAATAACTTATACCGAGTGATCAATGATATATGACAATTGGTATTATAATGGTGGTACATTTATAAAGCTTTTCGTGTATTGGAATATTTTATTTTGTTATTTTGGAGAAGTGAACAATCGAATTAACCATTTGGCAATAAAAGTAAAGGTTTTAATAAGTGTACTTTTGTAATATCACTAAAATGAAAGCATGGTCATCTTGGAGCTGACAAATCTAATACCATGATATCTTACGGAGAAAATCATTTAAATTATAGAAGACCCATCATTTAATAGTTGCTAACCAGTTGTTTCTTGATATTTCAGCAGCAAATCGAATATTTAATTAATTACCAATAAATCTGTCCATTAACTTAATAGACAACTTAACATTGAGCCAAGAAACAAATTCCATTGTAGTCAGATGATTTCCTATGGATGTATGGAATATATATCACTGTTATTTCCCTGATCACGTGGGTTGGATTCTACGTGATGACGACCTTGAGATCACTTGAATCAGTTCTAACTAGGAAACGTTAGCAGAAAGCACCACTTATACCGGATTTAGCAAACGATTTTAAGCATATACATGTATATGTACCTGTACATTTCCATATACCAATTCCATATACATTAAATTTTTTGTGTATTCATGGTTTATCTTTTTAAAAGTAATCTAATATTTTTAAAAAAGATATTACTTATAATTTTAAAGTAATATAACAAAAGTGTGACGAAACATTTTTGTCCATATTATTGATTGAATTTTCGCATTAAGCCATAATATTATTTAAACAATAGTAGAACATATTTTTTAAAAATAATGTCTAGAAATGTTATATAAAAAAGAGGACAAAATTCTTTTTTCCAATAGTTCTTTTTTCTATAGTTGCGTTCTTAGTAAAATCTTGAGCAAAAATAAAATTTCTGGTAGCCGAAGATTTAGAATAGTTTGGTTTTCATAATTTTAAAATAAAATAATTTAATAATAAACAGAAATAATAATTCATTTTTCTTTTCTATGACAACTAATTATTATAATAAAAGAAATAAGTTTTTTTGGCGGAACATATTGTCCTCTGATTAACTCATCCATTTCTAAGTTTTTAATTTGTGTCTATCATGAAGTATCTTTCTTGATGACGGTCGTTTATAGTCCTGCGTGAGAGGAGTCTTTTTAACGCAAGTCATTTCATCCAACTGGCCTAACGGCCTTGTATAGTATTCGAAGTTAATAGTTAGCTTTTTCAAGAGAATTAGCATAACATTTTTGGCATCCCAAAAGACTGTTTTCATTACCTTTTATAACAATTTTTCTCTCTTCAGCAGCTTTGGAAATGAGTATACAGCTTTAATTCACTGTAGATGTTTTCGGTTTAATTTAGAATCATGGTAGTAAATCCACGTTTCATCCATATTATGAAACGATGCATAAAACCATTTTTATTTTTATTTAAATGATTCGAACGGGGTTCACAAATTGCTTTTTAGAGAAATTTTGTAAAATCGTTAAAAAAATGCAGCACCACTCTCCCCGATACTTTTTTGTATGCAAATCTTAATTTGGAATAAGATAAAATCGTCAGTCTGAGATGCTTAGACAAAATTTCTGCTCTCTGAATTTTTCAGATAACAAATTGAGGAGTCTATCCTCTTTTATATTGGTCAGGCGACTATTCAGTCATTGGTCAACATTCTTATCAGAGAAAGTCAATTTTCTTTTAGACGAATATTTCTAAATCAGTCTCTCATTGTGGACATAATATTAGGGTGTCCCAAAAGTGCGTGGTGACCTCAATCTGAAATCAAAACAAGTATTTATTATGACATTTACAACATGAATCAGTCTTCAAAATATAATCCGTTATGCTTACTTGTCCTTAACCATCTCCCGGTTAATTCCTTTATACCATTCATGTGCCACTCATTGAGCTTTGATACAAAAAAATCAGTGTTACAGGTTCTTCTTTCTTTCACATTCTGAAAACTTTTCCCTTGCAGGTAATGAACCATGGAACAAAAGAGGTAATAATCAAAAGAGTCCAGACTATATACTGGATGTGGTATTACCTCAATCCCTTCTAGTTCCCATATATTTTGGTTTGACAAGCAACATGTGGACGAGTATTGTTCCGCTGTAACAATGCACGTTTCTTGCTTATTAGAGTTGGGTATATGGCCACAAGATTTTCATACTTACGTTGCAGCTGCTTAACATAAAACTGGGCTGTTTTTGTACGTCCATTCGGAACCAATTCAAAGTGTATTGGAACCTCGTAATTTTACCAAACGCACAACAAAATCTTACAACTTTGCAACTCCTATTTCTCTTGTCATGAGACAGAAGTTTGTGTTGTATAGAAGATTTCTGAATTTAAACCCATCTGAAAGTCTTCTGGCACTGGTACAGGGATTTTCATCAAAATAATACATAATTTCTTGGGAATCAACTGTTGAGAGTCTTCCAGAACGTGACTCATCATTAAGATTCGTAATGCCCGAATTGAATCTTTTAAAACATTTGATAGCTGCGCTTTTACCGACAATTTTATCTCCTTCGACTTCACATATTTCAACTTCAGCAGATTTCACACTGAATCCTTTCTCAAATAATGGAGTAAAAGGATACGAACTGTATAGTTTTTATCCACTTTTATATTATTCTGTAAGACTAAGAACAAAATATTAGATCAATATATTTTATTTCGAGCGCATATTACTTGTTATTACTTTAAATATTACAATTTCAAAAAATGACCATGAACTTTTAAGACAACCTAACATCTTCAAAATCAGGGAAACACAAAAAAATAGTTTTATTATTATTATTATTATTATTATTATTATTATTATGATTAATATTAATAATAATATTATTATTATTATTATTATTATTATTTATTATTATTATTATTATTAAACTATTTAAATTTTACTATTATTGTATCATAACAATTATAAAATAAATTAAATGTATATAATTTCAAATTATCATATATATTATTATTAATATTTTTCTTTATACTCCAAAATCAAACAGGAAATATTTGTTAAAAATTTAAAATAATATTAATAATAATTTATTTTGAATCAATATATTTCTGATTTTTAAAGAAAATCGATATACATGTATATGTGCTATTGATTAATTTTCTTGTTGAGACCTCAAGCACAATCAAAGAAAAAAGCTCCAATTTTGTTTTTATCATTGAAAAAGGAAATGTTTCCCAGACCGCATAATTAATTTGTGAATGTTTCTTTCAGATCAGAGATTAATGGAATCAAAAAATATCAAGTCCCGATTCCCAAACAAAATACCGGTGAAACATTTTTAATCCCATTTTGTTCATTCAATATTGATTTTATTTCAGATTATTGTTGAAAGATATTCTAGGGAAAAAAATTTGCCTTTCTTGGATAAAACAAAATATTTAGTGCCACAGGAATTAATTTTGTCTCAGTTTGTTTTGATTTTAAGGTACAGTTTTTCTTTGCTAAACTTTATTGACATTTACTAGGGCTGCTCACATTGAGAAATGTTAATTATAATTATAGTTTTATTAATTTCCTTTGATATTTATTGATTTTTTAATATTCCAGTTCTGATTGGTTGAAATATATCAAATTTTATAATAATATTATTATAATAGGTGTATTAGTATGATTTCAGTTATTTTTTAATAAAAGAAAAGATATATTTTTAAAAAATTTTATTTAATAAAATTTAATCAAAATACTTTCCATTTACATTTTGAATCATCTTTTAGGCAACGAATGGATTCCACGAAAAACAGTCTGGTTCTTTTGAAGAAAATATCAATCCATCGGAACTGTACCGCTTCACAGAAAGCGTGGATTGGATCGAGCAGAACAAATGAAAATCCGAAGGAGCAATATCTGGTGAATATGGCGGGTGATGTTAGACTTCTCAGTTTGCACTTTCTAAGTTATTATTATTTACAATAGAATTAAGGAGTGTTATCGTGTAGTTAAATTATCTTTTCATGTCTGTTCTCCCATTCTGACATTTTCTTTTTCAGATCTCGCTTCAAATGAATTAATTGAGATCGATAACGTTCACCAGTCATCGTTTCTGATGGTTTCAACAGTTTATAATAAATCGCACCTTTTTGATCCCAGCAAATACACAGAATTACTTTAGACCCGTGGGTATTCTGTTTGGGCGTTGATGTACTCGATTTGTCAAGCCTCACCCAAGATTCTTTGCGTTTTGGGTTGTCATGTCGAATTCATGTCTCGTCTCCTGTCACAATCATATGCAGAAAACTTTTCTTTGTTACCTCTGAAGATAGATATCACAAATTATAATTAGCCTTTCAATATCTCTTTCCGTCAGTCTATGTGGGTCCCATTTCCAAAATTTTCTAATCATTCAAATAATTCTCAGACGTTGGGAAATACATCCTTGGTTCACATTTAACACAATTACCAATTTAATTTATTCATTGAACCTCAAATTTTAACTCATTTTTATAAAAGCTGGATTCATACTAATACACATAATAATAATAATAATAATAATAATAATAATAATAATAATAATAATAATAATAATAATAATAATAATAATCATAATATTAAAAATAATAAATAATAATAATAATAATAATGAAATATACGAGGATGGGTTGAAAAGTTTGGTGAAAAATAAAATGGCGGTGTCATTTTTAAATCTTTGTATATAAGAGGTTTATAAAACTAATATTCAGAAATAACGATCCAAAATGACATTAAAACAGGTCGTGTTGCCTAAGCGATATATGAATTTAAGTGTCATATTTAAACCGTTTTAAAAAATTTCAGATAGGAAAAATACGAGCAGTAACTAAATATTTGAATATTAAAGGATTGAAAATTCTGGCTACCATTTTTTGGAGTGCTAAAGGTATTATTTGCTTGGAATCCCTTGACAAAGATAAAATGATAACTGGGTTATATTATGAAAATCTACTTGATAAACTGTTCCAGCATATTTGTGAGAAACCTCCAAATCTGTCGAGGAAACAAAGTTTTTCCACCATGATAATGCACCTGCTCACACATGGAGAAAATTAAAACGTTGCACTTTGAATTAGTTCCACACCCACCTCATTCTCCAGATCTGGCCCCACCAGATTATTTCTGTTTAGAAACCTAAGAAAGATTTTCGTCAAATAGTGAAGTGATTACCTCCGTGGCTGGCAGGCCTCGACAAATTGACCTACAACAATGGCATCAAAGATTTTGAGAAACTTTTAATAAAGTGTATTCAGCTTATAGGACACGACATTGAAAAAGAAATTGAGTTTATTGTTTTCATATTTATTCACCCAAATTTTCAACCCACCCTCGTATATAACTATTGAGGTTCAATTTATTTGAAACTATTGGCAAATTATGTAATCGTTAAGTGTATTTGTTTATTTGAATAAAGTTTTGCACATATTTGAAATAGTGCTCAGTGATTTATTTTCCATTTTCATCACATAATTAGTGAAACTTAATTTGTTCTTCTACCAAAAAGATATACTATTAGAAAGAGATCTTCTGGTTCCCTATCTTTTCACTGCCACAAATCCTTAATGCAACAGTAACACCAATAAAAAATAAGGTTTTTGAACCAGAAATCTGTTTTGTTTGAACAATGAAGAGGTGGTCTTAGAATTTTTCCAAGATCATTTTCTGCTTGGAAAATGGAGCTCGTGAAGAATGTTGACACAACTGATGGTGGAGTTTGTCCACATGGAAGTGGAATATGATTCTCTTGAGTCTTGTGCAGAGGTTACAAATATCCATAACTGCCATAAGTCACCACATCAAAAAATTAAAAAGGTAAAGAAGCTGAACAAACAAGTTCTGTATGAATTAACGAAAATCCACAAAAACAATGAGTTGAAGGGACGTCTGTTATTGGTCCAGTTTTGACCAATACAATGCATTATAATATGCATTTTTGCATTATAATATACGATACTTTGTGATAATCTCAAACGAAAAAGCAAATGATTGGACAAACCCGAAACCTTCAAAACCCATGGAAAAGCAAGCATTTACCATAGCAAGATTATGGGGATTGTGTGATGGTCTCGTGAAGAAATCATTCACTAATTATTTCTCGAGCCGAGAATATATTAGAAATTGTAGAACAATCTCAACTTGATTAGCATGCTGAAACGTTTAGCTTATTTAAGGCAGCTCTGAGAACCAAAGTTAAGCTTTGGTGTTTTTCTGTTTAATTTTGTCTCTCTTGGGTCGTCAACATAAAATATCTCTATTAATATGTAGACTGTGGGGAAGTTTGTGGAATCGAGTACCTGAAAAAACAAATGAAACAAAAATACACTAATTTTTTTCAAAATTCAATACGCTTTTGCAAGCAATCGAACCAATTTTAGAAGCATTTTCCGGTTCTGAAATTGACACTTCAAATATCAACACATTGAGAAGTGCTCACCATGTAATATCTTTGTGATGTTCGTCACCATAGAAGTCACAAGGTGATAAATTAGGTGAATACGGGCTGTCATTAATTCTTTTTTTTATTCGATGCGAAATCGAAGCGAAATCGAAGCGAAATCGAAGACTTTGTCGGTTTTCTTTTTAATTCAATTGATTGAATAAATGTTATAATTTTGCTCAAAACAATGCACATTGCACTTGGGCTGTTTTAGTTCTCAAGTTATTAAACAAACATTGTTCACGTCCCAATAATATAATTCAATATTTTGTGCGTTTGTTTGGTTGGGGTATTTTTCTTTCTTCTCTTTCTTTGAAATTTAAATGTGTTGTTCGTCAAATACGCGTTCTATAGACAAATAAATTATTATTATTTATTTATTTATTTATTTATTATTATTATTATTATTATTATTATTATTATTATTATTATTATTATTATTATTATTATTATTGATTTTCTAATGTCCCTTTAAAAAAACTGACAGGAATCGAATGGAGATAAAGTCTGATCAGACCATTTACCTTTTGGTTAATAATAAGAGCATGATAACAATGTCATGTACAGTCAGTCAAATATACGAAGTGGAGAAAGACCCGGATGGGTTTCTTTACATGACTTATGCTTCACAAGAGATATTTGGAGTATAACATTTCGTGCATTCCTTCTTCTATTACATTGGGTTCAATGGTACAATGATGTATTCCTGTGATGAGAGATCCAAATATTTTTAGTGGTGGATTAATATTAACCCAGACATTTTGGTATGTGCAACAAAGACGTTTATTTATTTTTCCATATTTGGTCATGTTTATGGAAAGTGTGATACGTGCCTGATTGTCTATCTCTGATATTGTAGATATTTTCCATAATATATATCTGCTGGTAACGGTGCTTATGGTAACTTTGAAAAGACTGTGTAGAGGTTTCTTTTATGAAACATTTGATTTCCAAAGTTTCATTGCTTTCAAAAATGTATTATAGATTTATATATAATAGAAAAAAAATATTTTTTTAAACAAGTGCAACAACTTTATTATGATAATTAAGTTTGTTACGGTGTAGAGTCTTATTGACAATTGTTTATTGGAACTAGAGCCTACAATAAATATTGGTTACTAATTTTGTTATTTTTTGAATTTGCAAAGGTTTATTATTATTATTATTTATTTATTATTATTATAATATTATTATTATTTATTATTATTATTATCATTATCTATTATTATTATTATTATTATTATCATTATCTATTATTATTATGATTATTTATTATTATTATTATTATTATGAATATCTAAAAGTGGTATAAATAGGAAATGAAAAATTTAAAATCAGCCAATAAAAAATCAATAGAAAACGTTGGGAAAAAAGCAAAAAAATTAAACTAATGAAGGAAATATTATTGGAAAAAACATTGAATATTAACCAATTACACAAATCTGACTCCATTTTCTTTTTACGGAATTAGGTTCTGTAAAAATTCTATGGATAAATCGATTAATACATACAGACTAAGATTTATTATGACTCAATCAAATATCACATTCTAAATCGTCATTATGACATTATAAAGGTATCACAATCGATTAATTACGACCCTCCAAAGAGTATCTGTAATATGTGTAGCTCCTCAAATATTTTAATATTCTATTAAGAATATTTACAAGGCTCCATCGCTCACATATTTATGATATTTTAAATGTTATTATAACGTTCTTTTTTGGAAACATATTTGTTTAAGTCATTATTGATTATGTTGATATAATTTATTGTTTCTCATAATTTATTTAAAGTACTCGACTTATTTCAAGTACTAATTATGGAAGTTGAAAAGGTGCAGAAATTATTATATTTTATTTAAATCAAGTCCAAAGATTTTTTCATGAGTGTACTCATCTTTTACTTGAAAAATGTGAAAAGTAATCAATAATGATGGAAAATATCGATTATATCAAAATATTTTTATTTTAATTTAGAAAATTCATTTTTCTTCTAAATTTTCTTGAAATTCTTTTGATAAAATTTCTCTTTTGTTTAGAAATAAAAATAAAATTTTTTATTTAAAAATAAATAAATAAATAAAAAATAAATATTGTTAAGATCCTAA
>JBBMKC010193887.1:0-15030 GCA_037834085.1 Bipalium vagum | reverse complement strand
TAATAATAATAATAATAATAATTTATTAAAAAACGAAGTTCAAAATTTGAGAGTGAGATTGATTTATGACATGTGGCGTTGTCAAAACTTTCTTTTCTGACAAGTCATTTCAGCATTGACACCTAACAAATTTTTAAACAAAACACCTTGAAAGATGTAAACGTATTTTGACTTGGCATACTGGGATGAAATAATCTTTCATCATGAAAAGTTATTTATCCTGGTTAGTAATGGTTAGCGTACACTTAATCTTCATTTTTAACACGGTTATAAGTAAAATAAGTATTGTTCATTAAGTCATTGAAATGTGATTGTACTTTAATCTTTAAAGATGACAGTTAAATTATTAAAATTCATAGGTCGTATATAAAAGAATAAAATGTCTACAAAGTGAGAAACATTCTTAACAGATTTTTAGATATGAAAGTTAGCTTGGAAACATCAATTCTACACAATATACGGCATGTTAGGGGCATCATTACGTATTACTGTTCTTATCGGAAGATGCAAAATTAGCAGGATTTTTTAACATTATGTATAATTATTACTAATAATTAGTTTTTTAGTTGTCTCTTAAATCAATAAATCATTAATCCATTATTTTGAGGTCAATAGAATTTAGAGAAAATAGAGATGATAAATAATAACATAAATGTAAAATTTAAGAGGAACACATTAGACATTATATACTGTTCCAGTATAATTGTAGTCATAGTCTCCATGAATCATAAATAAAAAGTTAAAATAAATATTTTTTCATCAATAAATGTTAAGAAATTGGAAGAGAGAAATCAAAATCCAAAAAATTAAAATTATATTTAAATTTCTGAAAAAATATTATTAAAATTAATTTTTTAATATTTGTGATATTATCCGAAAATTTCCAAAATATATAGAACAATTGAAAACGTGTTTTTATTACACATTATAAATATAATTCAATGGTGAACTTTTCTTCATCACATAAGCTTTTGTCATCTTACCATTAACATTTTAATACCCTTTGTAAAATGAGATATTTTCAGCAAAAAACTGGTTCAGTTTTGATTTAGTATCATTCATATATGAGGATGATTTAAAGGCTCTAGTGGAAGAGGATACACAAACTACAATATTTTTTGCGAAAAGTCTAGATATCAGTATTGGAATTTTTTTCAGTCATATGATGCAAATGGTTAAGACAAAGAATCTGGACACGTGGATGGCACATAAGCTAAGCATAAAAAACAAAATAAGGCGCTATTTTATATGCTCAGAACTCATTTTGAAGATGAAAAACGAATCATTTCTTCATCTTTTGATTACTTGTGACGAAAAATGCTTACTATTTAACAATATAAACGTTCAGCACAGTGGTTCGATATCTTTTAATGTCCAAAGTTCTTCCCTAAATCGAATCGATACGAAAAAAGATAAGGGCCAAGGAATCCTGGTGTTCAAAAGGAATGATTCATTACGATTACCTGGACAAGGAAAAAATGAAAACAACAGAGAAATCCTGTCTAGAAATTGATATTATACAAGAAAAGTTGAAAAGAATGTACCTAGCATTGATCAATAGAGAAGACCTAATTTTATTGCATGACAATGTCCGTCCACGCATAACAAAGCAAGTCATGGATAAACTGAAAAGCCTACATTATGTCACATCCACCTGATTCGCCACATCTTTCGCCAACAGATTTATTCAAATATTTACAAAATTATTTGAATGGAAAAAGATTTCAAAACGAAAAGGTGCTATAAAGAAATTTGAACAGTTAATTGCATCCAGGTGTATAAAAGGAAAAGGTTTTTATTTTAATCAATAAATATTTTTTTCAGCTGACTTATGATGTTTTAAAATAAATGTACAGAAACGTGCTTCTAAATGCTATATAATATTAAATAATCTATAAATAAGTTATTTGAATTATTTACACTTTAAAATATATAAACAAAACACTTGCAAAACTTTCTGAAAAAACTAATGGTAATAATAACTTCTAGTTCCACAATACTTACAAGTGAATCGATCATCAAATAATATATAATAAAGTACATTTTTAAATAAATAAATTCACATGGAAAATTTCACCACTGTCAAAATTTTATAAATAAATCCTAGTGTATAGCGAATGTACTGCAGACATAAAGATCAAATAATTTTCTTTTTTGTTACTTTCTAATATCTCCTTTTGTGTCCACTAATCCTAGGAAGACGGTGGGCAGAATCTTTTACTCTTTACCTTTGAGTTTAAGATACAGAAGGGATTTATAACTTATCGCTTTTAACTTTTAGCGGGTTCTTATTCACCAACGAATTATTTTAAAAGAAATTATTTTAAAATATTTGATAAAAAATATGACTTAGTAAAAATCGATTTTAATTTAGTGATAATTTTTATATTTAAATTCGTTTTAGTAAATTTATTTTTTGACTCGTCTTTATTTTATTCATTTCAAATCTTTGTTTAACATCAATACTCAAATTTACATATCCACAGCTACCCAATGCTTTGAAATCACTTGTCTCCAACAAATATTGAGTTCTACCTTCAATCTCTTTTAACAAAATATGGTAAATATTATTTATTTAGACTTAAATTTTTGGGTTCGCCAAGGACTCGAATTAAAGAGACTAATAATAATACAAAGATAATTACAATATTAATTATAAAAAGAACTTTTAATAATACATGTATTATTATAATAAAAATATATTAATTAAAAAAAACTTAATAAAATTTAACGTTATCTTGCTGTCGAGATAACTTAGGAAGAAGAATTTGAAAAGGAGAAGCGTCTTAAAAATTGTTTTAGAAATGTGTTTGCATCAGAATGATTATGTAATATGTCCTGTGGAGTTAGGGGATCCATAGGCGACTGTAAAAGTTATTTTATGTTATGTTTATTTAATTAAATTTATATTTTAGAGTAAAGTATTTCTAACGTTCTAATTCTGGTAACCCCTTCTTAACACAGAAAAATTTCAGTACATATTCATTATTATGACTATTGTTAAAATAATTATTATTATTGAAATTCAATTAATTTGGTTTTGATAAGTTTTGATTTAAACAACTCATTGATTAATTTCATTCGCTTTCATTATTATTATTGTTATTATTATTACTTCCTAAAAATGCTGATTTTTTGGCAAATTTTAAAAATTTTGCATCGATGATTAGAGTCACGTGTTATGTAATTGCGTTTTGTTTGAATATATACTTTTATAACCCTGACGTCTTTTCAATGTGTAGTAAAGAACTAATTAGAAATAATTACCCACGTTCTATAATAGTACTTATCACGTTTACTACTATATTTATTTTTGATTATTTACGCTTAATTACAACTAATAATTAATTTCTACGCATATTTAAATTGTGACAGCTTTTGTCGGATTCCGGAAATTAATTCACTTTCAAATTTTATTTCCCCCAAATAAATATTTAATTATTAAAGAAATTATAAACATTTATTTTAGAGAAATTTAGGAAAATAGAATAAATATATATTTTGATATAATATTTTCTAAATTTTCCATCAAAATATTCTCATTCTGGAGTGAAATCTGCTTAAAACAGATAAATAAAATAAAATCGTTTTCAATCATTTCCTTCAATAATGAAATTATTCTAAACTTTGATTTCTTCTACTTTTTATCAGGTTTTTAAATTAAAAAATTTATACTAGAATTCCTTTTAAGTGTTAATTTTTATTGGAAATTAATTTTCCATTGATTTTTATTAAATGTTAATTTTATCAATATATTTATCTATTATTGGAATGTAAGCACAAAATATTAAATAGTTGCTGATTTCATTCAAATTATTTATTGTTAATCATTAATTATTTTCTATTTATAAAATATTAGAACATACTTTTTTGTGATTTTGAATATGTTGACAGTAATGAAAAAAAATTGTACAATAAACTTTTTTATCTGAAACAGGTTTTTATTATCTGAATCTTTTAGCTTTTTACATAAATCAATAGAAAAGCAACGAAAATAAGTAAAAAATAAAAATCCTATTTATTTCAAAGTTTTCATTTAAAAAGTGTAAAATTCTGAATTTCATCTGGAAAAAAATTTTCGTACACTTAACTTTTGAAAAATAAACCAACATCATATCTAATACAGTGCGCCACAAATTAATTGCCGCACTTAAAAAAATACCATTATCTTTTTTCCAAAGATTTCAAAATATTTAAACATGTAGCTATTGGTGTCTTAATGCAAATGTAAAAAAAAATAATCGAAAAATTCTTAACTTAACCAACTATATTAAGCAAAGAATAAAAATATCAAGAAAAAACCGACACAAATTAATTGCCGCAATTTCCAAAAAATCGATTTTTATTCACAAAAATGTACCAATACGATTCAAATAGTTTATTGAGCTGCCTTGAGCATAAATAGTCTCATAAATTTTATTTAACGTAGTTACCAAATTTTCCAGGATGTATTGATCCATGTCTTCCCAACAGCCAATAACTGCCGAATGCAGCTCATCAATGGAATTGAATTGCTTTTCACCAGCATATACCTTCCGAACCAACACTCCCCATAAGTTTTCTATTGGATTTAGATCCGGCGAGTACGGCGACCAGTCCAAAACTGAAATATTTTTGCCCTTTAGCCATTCCATAGTTGAACGGGATACATGGCACCTACAATTATCTTGCTGAAAGACAGGAGTGAATCCGCCAAAATCTTTTATAAAAGGTAGTAGATTGTCTTTCAGGAGTCTCTGATACCCTCATTGATTTAGATTGCCAGAAACAGTCGTCAGACTCGATCTGCCACTGAAATTAAAACATGCCAAAATAATTTTTAAAAATTACATGTTTTCTTTTCTCGAATCATGCCAATAGCATGGCCATCTGGTCCGTCTAAATTAAATTTCTTTTGGTCACTCCAGATGATTTGCTTCCATTCGTCGCCCCATTGTACTTTAGTTTTCGCCCATTTCAAACGCTTCATTTTTGTTCAACCTTCAGTGGTGGTTTCATCATCATTTTTGATATTTTAAGACTTGGGACTTGTTGATAACACGGCGGATAGTCTCCTTGATTACGTTTAAGTTAAGTTCATGTTTAATCGTCGAGTTTGAAATCGATTTATTGCTGGCTTTGCGAATAATCAATCGTTTCATTTTGGGTGAAATCTTTGTCTTTGGGCCAGGCTTACGATTTTTGCTATCTCCATTTTTCAAATAATATCTTATGGAGCTTTCATTTCTGTTTTACTTATTTCCGATCCATCTGTTTGATTTTCAGGTTTCGTGGTAGGCCTTAATTATCCCTTTCTCAATGTCGGACATTTTGCTTAAATTTGGCATGGTAAGAATTTACTAAACAGTTTAAATTTAAATTTTTATAATTATTAATTTTCAATTATTATTTATTGTAAAACTTTTAAGTATAAAATTAAAATTGATAAAGAAAATCCAAATTCAATTTAGTTCGGCAATTAATTATGGTCAACAAAAAATTTGAATTATATAAACAAATTACATTTAGTTAAACTACAACTTAATTTAAATAATACAATGCTGTTCAAATAAGTTCTTATATCTTGTACTTTCATCAATGTTATGAAGATTTAATTACAGTTTAAAAATAATCAAGATTTCTTGATTTTACAAGGTGCGGCAATTAATATGTGGCACACTTACTTTGTATGTGTCCATTATTGTTAATTATGGCTTGGAGTCTGACTTTATATAGGAAAAATTGTTTATTTTAGCAGTGGATCATTTTCTTCTTGGTGCTAATAAAGTTTTCGATATATAATCTTTCCACACATTTTATTAAATGGACTTGAAGTATTTTAACATACCTCAGGGTAGTCACAATCACTTTTATTATTACAAGTTCTCCTATTCCAGCTGCACTCAAACAGCTCCAAACTAAAACACTCCCTACTTCATGTTTCATATTTGGTATGATATTCTGGAGACCAGTTTCTATCTTAGATTTTCTCAAAATACACATTTACCCATCAGAACCAAAATATTAGATTCCTTTTCATCTGTAAATAGGACACCATGTCTAAGAACTCGAGCTTGATAATCTACTTTATATAGGTGATTTTGGAAAGTTTTTGATGAAACAGGTTCCTTGAGATGAAGTAATGTCTTTTGTAAGTTTGCGACAGCTTATTTGTGAATTTTTCATTATTTTTTTAAACAATATCTCATGTTTTGTCGGTATCTAGTGACTTTGGCATGCTTAACCTCTCCTTATTTGCAGTGAGTGCAGCTTGAAACTTTATTAGTAGATATTGACCTGTAGAATGAAATAGTTTCTATTATTTTCAAATATTGCGAAGTCTAATTTAGTTTTTATAGAAAGGTACCATTCTGTGTTTGGTTAATTCATCTAATTCAGCCATTTTAAACTTTTTAAATATTAAATTCATTAAATTAAGCAAAAAAGATGATTAAAAGAAGTTTCATTTTGATCACTCATATATGCCACAGTTTAAGTACGGGTGAAATTCACTCCATTTTGTTTTTAAATTTAATTTAATTTTCATTATCCCATAGATTTTCCATGGCTTCAATTCTGGGATGTTAGAATACCAGAAATGTGTAGAAATAAATTCATTAGAAAGCAATTTTTAAATTGTTTTTGATCTATGACATGGTGCATTGTCGTCTTGAAATTTAAAAAACCTAAATTAATATCAGAAAAATATTCTTCGGCTGAATTTAATAGAGGTTCTTTTAAAATATTCAATTAACTCTCAGAATTAACAGTACGCTCGTAAATTTGAAATCTTTCTACACCTTTACTGGTTACCAGTCCCAAACCATTACACTATCAGAAAAATTTTCAGTTAGTGTTATGCAATCTTTAATTGTCTTCTCATCTTTTGCTATCGATAGCTTTAGGGCCTCATCATTTCCGAATACTTTAAAATTAATTTCATCAGAGAAAATTATGTTAAACAATTGGTGAGTCGACCATGTGTGATACCTTTCATAAAATTCTTTCTTCTTGAAGATATGAGAAACAGTAAATCCTGGTTTTCGTTTTGGGTTGCGCTTTTTAATGCCTTCTTTTGATAATTTAGCACTGATCGTAATTCTGCCAACACTAACTCTAAATTAAAATAATTTTTCTTGTAAACTATCGAATTCTAAGCTTTCGATTTGTGTTTGAAAGTCTTTTTAAAAGTCTGCAGTCTCTTTCTCTCAGCTTCTATTTCCTACCGCTACCAGGTTGTCGATTTCTTAAAGGATTAGTGTAATCACAGCTTTCTTCCAATATCTCTGTCACTGTAACCTTCTTCTTTAAGTGCAATAATCTTCCATGCATAACATCAGTAATATATTTCTTTTTTCTCAAGACTGCTAAAAATATATACCAAATACTTTAATATGATTTGAAGTCTTTTTGAAACAGCACATCATATTTATTTTACATACTTAAACAAAATACAAATTTAAAAAAAAGTGCAAAGTAAATATTTTACAATATCTCCACATAATAGAAAATAATAATAATATAATTGTTATTATTAATAATGATAATAATAATAAAATTTTTATTAATTTAGAATAATTTATTCCATACATAAATATTTTCTTTAATGTTAACATATTATTCAGATAAATCATAAATTATCGCTGTCCCCAATTAAAATAACTCAGGATTAAGTCAGTATACATTATCATAATGCTTTAATTGCTAACATCATGATTTCTTAATCCTAACATTATCTTCATGGTAATTAAACAAAAAATCATTTATTATTTACATAAATATAAGTAAAATTTGTTAGCTTTACTATCATTAAAGAAAAGCACATTTTCCTGTTTGAAAGTTTCATTTCAACCTCAAAATACGTTTCAAATCAGATCGAAATTGTTCGTTCATGAAACAATAAATGATGGGGTTGACGGCATTGTTGAAGTAGTAAAGATAGAAAACTGCTAGATTTAGGTCGATAATTTTGTTAGCCATCAACAGTGCCGGGATAAAACTCGTTATATAGACAATGGCAACAACAAATAACATTATGGCCGATCGAATGTTCTGAAGCAAATCTGAATCTCTAACTAGCGATTTTGACAGTTTTCGAATACTCAATTTACTATTACCTTTTAAGTAAAGATTCCTTGAACAGCAACTGGATCTTGGAGAATAGGAAAACATATCGGAATTGTTTTGAAGTCCCAAATGGTTGTTCATGACCATCGGAGCACTCAAGGTTACTGTTGGGATATTAATATCATTTTTCCTTAAGGCTATAAAAGATGTCATCATTTCCTGGCTCTTTGCCGTGGTTCTACCCTGTAACTTTCGCCGTCGAACTCTAAGTCGAATGATTGATCTGTAAATCAAAACATACATGGAGAAAACGACTACAATGCAAATTATATAGCATGAATGATTGATTTTCAAAAATGCATTGAACAGCTTGACGTAAGCGGAATCGGAAAACGTGTACGATTGTTGAGATGGGTCTGTACACTTGTAAACCGTTACGTTACCCATCGACGAGTTGAGCTCTAACTCAGCCATACTAAGAAATGCGAATTGTGTTGTTAAAATGGCCAGTGAAAGAGAAAACAATCCTAATATTGTGATCACAATTTTCGCTCCGTAAACACTAATAATTTGCTGAAATGGCAAACAAATGCACAAATACCTGTCAATGGCGACACAGCTTGTCAGCAGTGAACTGAATGGAACATTGAAAGTGTTGAGAACATAGTAAATAAAGCACAAAACAGGACTACCGATATCCCAATAGAGAAATTCATTCAACATTGTAAATGGAATCACAAGAAGACAAGTGGAAAAATCGACCAGAGCCAAAACGAAAATAAACAACGAAGCTGTACAGTTTTCATTCTTCTGACAGCAATATATCATCACCACTATCCCATTGCCTATGCAACCTATGAAGCTGTTCATGCTCAGTGTGATCAGAGCCATTTGAATCTGGTGATCCAATTGTGATTTCAGCATTTTTCTGAAACAGATTCTCAGAAACACTGTTCACTGAATTCTGTGAGGGAAAAATACGATTTTCTCCTTCTCATTGGTTCAAACAGATACCATTATAAATAGATAAAAAAGTAGATTATTTTGTGAAAAATACGAATCTCTCTTTATCTTTGGTTATTAATTAGAATAGCGCTTAAAAGCTTTTCTGTCAACGCAGATATTAGACAAATATTTTAACAAATATTCAATTAACGTATTTCGCATTGACTCAATTTGTCTCTGGGAAATTCTTCAATTAAAAACCTCGAAAATAATTATACATTTGATTAAATATTGAAAATCGCTTTTAACGCTATAATGTTCATCACCAGAAATAGTAAAAGTGTTTATGGTTATTTATTTCGCGTTCTCAATTTTGTATTTTCTTTATTTATTTTATTTATTTATTTATGGTTATCCATTAATAATTATCGATCTTGGAAGGTGAAAACTCAAATACTCCAATTAAATGCTTCCTTTTCGTCTTTGTACATCAATATCCAAACTTTTTCTAGCATATTCAAATCTCTGATCGATAATAATTAATGGAAAAACAAAAAACATTATTTAATTTCTAATAAAATTTATTAATTTTATAAAAAATTATTGACTTTAAAAATATTATTTATTCTATGATGTATTATATTACGTTTATGGATTATGCATTAATTATTATCGATTTTGGAAATTTAAAACTTAAATATTCCAATGAAATAATCTCTTTTCGTCTTTTTACATCGACATCAAAATTTTTTCTAGTATAATCAAATCTTAGATCGATAATAATTAATGGAAAAACCATCAACATAATATAATTCCTAATAAAATTTATTTACTTTATAAACAATTATTGATTTTAAAAATATTATTTATTTTATTTGGAATTATATATTACGTTTATGGTCTTTCCATTATTAATTATCGACCTTGGAAGATGAAAACTCAAATACTCCAATTAAATGTTCTATTTTCGTCTTTGTACATCGATATCTAAACTTTTCCTAGCATATTCAAATCGTAGATCGATATTTACTTGTGAATTAATTGTGAACGATTAAATATTTCTGAAGAAGAGGATTAAATATTTTGGAAAATCTGTAAATTGTTTGGTTTTATATATATAATAATTATATGCTGAAATTTGTTTTAATGAACTATTTCAAGAATAAAACGAAGATAAAATTTATCGAAATTACGGTCATTAATAAATAAAAATGTCCTAAATATATCATTTAATCATTTTTCCAAATTTTTCACATTCGTTAATTTCATTATCATACTTTTGATTTTAAAAATGAAAAAATATGTCGATTGTTAAATAATTTTATTTTATATTTTCATTTATTAGACTTTATTTGTTTCATGAAGCGGTTTCAAGTCTAAATTGACGATAAATTCTATCATAGATTATGCATGTCAATATAAAAATTTGATAAATATAAAATTTTTTGTTTTTCCAAATATTGATATTTATTCACAACGTTCTTTTGCAAATTATATTATATAAAAATTGTTTTATTAATTGTTTTAATGTTTACTTTTAATATTTATTTTACCAATAGAAGCAATTTCAATTATCAGAAAAATAATTGTTACATCTTTATGGTTACTTTCATATAATTTTTATGATAATTAAGGAAAACTGAAACAGTTTAATCTTTTTCTGCGGCCTAATTTATAAATGAAATAATTAATATTTCGAGAAAATATTTTTTTCTTAATCTAAAGCAGAAAAGAGGAAGATAATAGAATTGCTTTAATTGAAATATATTTTGTTTGAATTTAACTTTAAGACTCTATTTATGTAAATTATGTGCACGTCATGATCATTTGTGTTCTTAGAAGTGAAGGTCATGTCATGCATCTACATATACGTATTTGACGAAGGTCTTAGAGTGAATGAAGATGTTTTTCAAAATATGCTATTGAACGTGGTTAACCCTTAGGTTAATAAAGTTTCCGATGGGAGATCTTACATGTTTCAACAAGATTCAGCTCCAGCACACACTGCCCGGAAAACTCAGGAGTGGTTATTGGTAAACTTTTATGATCATGTCATTTCTGATTTGTGGATTCCAAACTCAGTTCACTGAAATTCACTCGATTATTACTTGTGGGAAATAGTTAATAAGATTGCTTATAATAACAAAGGTGAACCGATAAGAAGATTATACAAAGCATTTCAGGCTTTCCCTGAAGATGTGGTTAAGATGAGTTGAAAGAAAAATACTGAAGATAACTTCTTTGGTGTATAACATTAATCATTTTTTTGGAATTTTCACTGAATACTAAAAATTGTAATTTTAGAAATCGTTTTTCTTACCCTTTGTTATCGCTGATTCTACTCGCGCACCATATATGTGTTTGTTTCTACAAAGAAATTCTTTATTAATAAACGATACTATGGTATGTGATGATCTGGGATAGGTTTTGTAAACTTTATTTGGAAATATTCAATTGGGATTTTAACAAATTTATGGGCTTTAAATTAATTTTAATTTAAAAG
This sequence comes from Bipalium vagum, assembly GCA_037834085.1. NCBI lineage: Eukaryota > Metazoa > Platyhelminthes > Tricladida > Geoplanidae > Bipalium > Bipalium vagum. The sequence continues at coordinate 3,536 of JBBMKC010193887.1, read as the reverse complement.
CTTTTATCAAGTTTTTTAAGTTAAAGAAAATTTAATAATTAAAACTAAAAGACTGCCTTCTGAATTGACGCTTGTGATATCTTATTTGAATACTTAGACTTTTTCCAAGACATCTTCTAAAGTTTAAAATATATATTGGTTGATCATATGAATTGCGTATTTATAATTTTTCTCCTTTTCCCTTTATCCTTTCGGTAAAATTTTTAAATTATTCGGCTCAAAATTCAGTAATGAACGTATATTTAATAACTTTCAGATAAATATCTCAAATATTTATTATCATTATTCAAGGTAAAATCCTCAGAGAATGTGTAATTAGTAGAAATTCTCAGTCAATTTACTCGTTTAATGTTTAATCAATCAATTAATTTAATCAATTTAATCAATTACTCTCAAAAGTAAGTTAACATCCATATGTTTTTCATATAAAATGAATTATGATAATCAAAATAAATTATACATTTTAATGATTGTTCCAAAGCAAATACTTTGATAATTCTAGATTATATATTGAAATTAAAATGACTCAAAGAAATTTTTTTAACTAATATTAAAAGCGAAAGACAAACTGTCCAAAATCTATTCATCAAAAGTATGTTAACAGGAATATTAATATCCACAGTAACTAACTCCATTTTTGCGTGCATTGTGATTTGGTAATGAAAGCGCATACTTTCAACATTTTTCTCAAAGAGATTTCATACCAATATTTTTCAACACAGGTTTTTAATTCAGTGATATTTATATTTAGTCCAAAGAGAGATAAAATCCTTTTTATCTGTCTGAAAAAGTATAATGATAATCAGTTGTTACTGAAGAACCAATATTACCTGAACATTTCTTCAGTAAGTTCATGAACTTTTACTCAAATAAATTTAATAAAACTTTGAGTCATATTTGAGCAAAATCGATGGAAAATTAAGATTTTTAATTTCAGAAAAATTGTCAGTATAAACAATAACATTTATATAAGTTGAAAAAGATAAATTTCAGCTTGAAAAGATTATTTTAATAGTTATAAGAAGTTAGGGAAATAAAAGAAAAGCTTAATGAATATTTTAAAAACTCATCATCATCATAGATTGACTCGTTAAAGATTTTCTTTGTGAAAAATATTTATTTTTCATATGTACTATTTTTAACAAATTTTGTTTATAATACTATCTTAACACATGTTCGATCGTTTCGATCAGATCTTCTTCAATCCCTAAAGTAACCAAGCCGCAAACTTAAATTAAAATTAGATACCAAATCGATTAATGTAATTTCTTCTTTTATGTCATTTTATGTTAAATTCGCTACTACTTATTTTCTTCTCGAATGACTTTGGAATGACTTTTGTTGCATGATTTTATTAATTTTGTTCTGACGTCATTGCTTGCTTTTTGCTCAGCCTGCGCTCCTGGACCAATTGAATGACCTGTACTATGTCGCAATGTTGTCAATAGATATTGTGATTGCATTGAAGTTCAAGGTGGACATTTTAAACATTAGTAAATACTAAATATACCTATTAAAATTGTTGTTTTTTAATATCTAATTTTTATTTAAGTTTTCAGTTCGAATACTTTTTGGTAAACTTGTATATACTTAATTTATATACTTATATACTTATACTTATTTTTTGTTATTTTATCAGTGCTGATGAAATTTGGTCCAACGTTTAGAAACTACAATTCAATCCAGACGATTAATGGACTTACCTAAACAAGTTTTTTAAAGCCAATTGCTCGATTCTCATGAAAAAGTTATAAATATCATTTTTTATAGTTTTTTGAGAAAAGATTATTATAATAAGACAGTATTACACGGCAATATTCTCCAGAATATATTTCTTTAGAATGAGATTCAAATAAGGCCTTACACGTTGAAGAAAATTTTCTTGTGTCTGCCTCACAGATCGGCTGTTATTACCGTCACACTGATCATATTCTCAAGACAGCTTTTCCTGATTATTTCTGTTTCAAGGTCTTTTAAAATGGCTTTCTGCTCGAAAATTGAAATCAAACACTGAAATAGGAAATGCCTTTAGATAAATCTTATTGCAAAGAGTAAAAGCTTCAATTTTTTGAAGTTTTTAAAAAAATCTTTGCTTTCTGTAATTCGCTCTTTGATTTTTTATAAAGAACAGTAAATATTTTTAAAAGACCAATAGAAGAGTCATTTTTATTTAATAATACAGTGTTTATCAAAATGTTTAATCCGTTATTTCAAAATGTTTAATCCTGTATTTTTTGAATACATTTTTAAAAAAACATTTAAATACATTTTAAAATGGCTGAAGATTATGAAAATATATTATTATGCCAGGGAAATTATGACAAATAATGTTGATAACATCTTTATGTTGATGAAATGGAAGTAAAATGCTCGATGATGCAGCGTTATGGAAGAAGCCTTAAAGGAACAACCCCCAAAAGGTTATTACTAATATAAGATCACAAAATATTTCCGTTTGTGCGTGTATTTCAAGAAATGGTATGATACTCTATAGACTTGTTGAAAAAGCACATAATTTTGAACTTTTCTTAGAATTTATTAACTAATTGATTGACAATTGTTCTATAGACAAACACAAACCAATACAAAATAATGATTGAAAATGGTCATCGTATTATGTTTCTTCCTCCATACACGCCTCAGCTTAATCCTATTGAGGAGATATTTTCTATGTGGAAGCTAAATATAAAAAATGAAAATTGTAAAACGCGAGATGAACTACTCTATTGTATCCATATAAAGTTTGGAGTAATTTCATCGGAGAATTGTGTTGCCTTTTATTCTCTCACGCAAGAATATTTGGCGAAATCCGTAGCCAGGGAAGAATTTTAATATAAACGTCTATGTTTTAAGTGGTTTTCTTATGAGTTTGTTTTTTATACTATTTATTTACAGGAGGGCAGAGTTTAACAGTATCAGCTATAAGATTACTCCGCTTGCTGTTGTGCCACTTCAAAGTGTAAGAATTTTGAATGTAAAGATGGAGAAGATGAGACAAAGCACTTCGTTCTTTAAATGTGCTTATAGAGGTTCCTCTGCTTTCAAAAGAAATTCGAAGGGTAACCATATCTCTTTGCACTTCAAAAGAAATAAAAATAGCAAAATATTTTCTAAAATATTCAATGGATTGTTTCATTCTCAGCCACCAAGATTTTTTCAATGCTGAGTTATTTTTTGCCTTAACATCGTTAATCCATTGAAGACAATCCGAAATATTACAAGCAGATGAGGTCAGACGAGTAGCCGCGACAAAGCAAAGAGAGTCAGAAATGATTTTACGAGTAGAATCGCATGATGTTCTCAAGAGACGAAAACCTTGTACAATACATTGCGTAGAATATTCATCACGCAAATCAGTTAAACCAGCTCGTCCATTTTCGATAGGAGAATAGAGGTAATTAGACTCGGCTTGGGGTGGTAGTTTCAGGATTTGTTTTAAGTATGATCTGATTTTTGAAGTTCTATTCTCATTACCCGAACCAGGTTTTAATGGTCTGCAAATCGAGTTAATTTTTACTTCTCTAGTTCTGAATGGA